>JABEEO010000368.1:0-19370 GCA_013364945.1 Fusarium tupiense
GGGAAGCTTAGTTAGCCTACACGGTGCTGTCAGATACGGACAAGGGGGAGGGGTGAGATCGGTTATGCAAGCGCGCGTTTGTGTATGGATACTTGCGTGGAAGAGTGAGATGAGAAAACGATACGTGTTGGCTGGGCTGAGACATGAGGTGGAGGGGACGGGAGTCAGCACCCGGTTAATTTCGCTGCAATGTGATAGCCCGTTTGCACGCAGGTACCTGGCAGACACGGGAGGATTGGCTCCGGATACCGGGTTTGTCGCGTTGTCATATCGGGCCCAAGGTGGTTAAGGTAAGTCTCAGCTCATGTAGGATCAATGCGCCAATGTTCCAGCTCGATGAGACACCGCGTGAGAACAGAGTCACCACCTGTAGGTACTAAATTCTACGCCCAGCTGTCCGCAGAGAGGAAGTACCTCTGATACCGATTGCTGAACTCCATAAAGCTGTCTTTGGCAAATCAGCTGAGAACCCTCGGGCTTAAGAGGTATGCAGTAAAGGGGAGTATGAGAAAAAGTCACTGAATAAGAATGTGAACCACTTGGGAACACCAGTGTAGTAACCTCGAAGTTATATATGCTTTTAAGCTCTCAGCCGCAAGTCTCAAATGTAAGCGACATATCTGCAACTGTGTAGTCAAAATGACCTTACATATCTGGCTGTCTTCCACGCTGGGAGACGTCTGCCTCCAAGTACACTCTCCATTGCATGATTACAGGTTCAAGTTCAGCAATGTGAAAAGAAATTGAGAAATCACGTGAAATACAGTCATGGCTGGATGAGATGAGTATCCTGCTGATCAAGCCCAGCCAAATTGAAGAACCGAGAAAAGATGCCTGGACGTTACACAACCAAAAGCAACGGCTCGTCTCAGGCCAGAATATGATGAGATATCGGCTGAGAAAGCAGTCATAAAACTGATGTATCTTTCCGCGCAAGTATGATGCCTCCCCAACGAAACGCAACGCAAATGACAGGTTTTGGTTTGCAGCATGCGAATTATTGCAAGTGAAGAAGACGTGGGATGTTGGTCGTCCTCCATTCAGCTGCATGCAGGGGACACGGTGATCACCAATTTAAGGCTCTGGACTTCCGAACAAATTCATAGTATTTACAGCCACGAAACTGTCCGTAATAGTGTAATTATAGAATCTCCTGCCTTCAGCCTTTAAAACGATATACGTCACACTGTATTCTGTTCTCAAGGTGATAACGTAGCTTAGCGTAAAGCCCTAACATCTCATCAGCAGTAGCCAGGT
Organism: Fusarium tupiense; assembly: GCA_013364945.1. Classification (NCBI taxonomy): domain Eukaryota; kingdom Fungi; phylum Ascomycota; class Sordariomycetes; order Hypocreales; family Nectriaceae; genus Fusarium; species Fusarium tupiense. The sequence goes on from JABEEO010000368.1 coordinate 1,258, forward strand.
TAAATGGCACTGTAGATACTTCGCCGGCCACTTAGCAAGCACAGATTACCCACACGGCTGAAACAAATGGCGGCAACTAACCTTCACGCTCAAATTGAGAAAACAAGACCAGTTTGTAGAGCCTGGTCTAGGATGCAAGTACCTACCCGTCAGGCAAGACTGTTTCTGAATGCCGTTCTACGGAGCTCCGATGCTCGGGTTTTCTCAAGCTTTTTTTTAGTGTTCAAAGACTGAATGATGAAGTAGGTGATGTTTGATGACGTTTTATGTACTTAAGCTTCATACCTCGTGGCGAAAAGAGGAACATATCGATCTTTCACCTTCACATCTATGCTCTTGTCACCTCTTATCTTTTTCGCCTATCGTTCACATCCATCTTTTACAATTAGACATAATGGCACCTAAGGTATGCTACGCTACACTCCAATATTGCATTACCCAAGTCTGACCTTCATAGCCTAGGACCAACTCCAACTCCAGAGCGGGAAAGGGACGTGCAATGCGTGTAAGTCCACGTTCCCGTAGATCGCAACCTACTATCGTACTGATTCATCAACCAGGAGGCCAAAAGAAGCAGGGACAATGAAGTGAGTCTTTATTTCTTGAATTGTGGATATGAGTTAATAATATGCGGAAGGACGTAACTCGCCTTCCTGATCCTGGAACCGACTCTGATTTTGACCCCGAAACTGACCACCGATCTGACTCTGATGAAGAGTCGAACCATGCGGTTCCTACCGACACGGAACCCCCCAGCTTTCGGACTATTCCATGCGTCCCGTGCCTGAAGCGCATGGTCAAGGTGCCCTTGAACGGGCATCCTGAGCCTTGCACCGACAGGACAGGCGGGCACTACACAGCCTGTAAGCTTTGTGCTGTTAAAGGTCTCGGGTGCAAGAGTGTAACTTGCCCTGATAGAATCTGATTACTTTGATACGTCCTAACATTGAGCAGCCCGGGGACTACGTGGAGCAGCCCCTCAAAGTAAGTAAATGTCTGGATGATAATGTCTCTAGATGCTGATCGCTTGTGTTCCAGCAATGGCATGACGACGATCGTGGGGAATTTGTGATGGAATTCACGCGATGGGCACGGAAAGTGCAAAGTGCAGCTAAGAAAATGGTTGTGAACGAGAAAGTTGTACGCTGCCCATATCCTAAGAAGTAAGAAGGGTGCTAATTCACAGCAGGCGGACAAATGGGAGGAGTTGACCGCGAAAGTCCAGGAATTTATCGATGAGGTCGGAGTAGAAAAGGCAAAGCAAGAGGCTCACGAAGCGAAGAAGAAATATGAGGCTCTCCGTGAGGAAACCGACCAGATCTGGGCTAGGCTGAAGGAAGTTGAGGATTGGATTGAAATGAAGGCGGAAACCTTTCTTTCGAAGGACGAAGATGATAATATGTTTGTTCGGTTTATGGCTTCTGCTATCATTCTTGAGAAGAAGGATCGCAAGAAGTTCCAGGAGACGTTGGATTATATTCGAGGGGTAGGTAACGACGATACCAGTGATGATAACGCTTTGGATGAGGAAGAGGAAGAGCAGCAGGAGTCTTCGTCGGAGGAAAGGGAAGATGAGGATGTCGATATGGTGTCGGGCTGAAAACATCTTCGTCTCCAACTTCGCGGTCCCCACGGACAGAGACCTGAAAACCCTGGATAGATTGACTTCTTTGTATGTAGTTGCTAGTTACTTGCATGGCTGTTGGAGGTGATTTCGAGAAACGCAGATGAATCACTACCGGGAGGCATTAGGCTTGGCGAAAATCGGAGCGGGAATAGTTGCACATAAATTGAATGGAGATTATCTGTTACGGGAAATTGCGCGTTTCAGTCTTGCAGTGACCGCAGGGGGATCAAAAGTGACCAGAAAGTCGACGAACGGCGATGCGACGCGAATGAACAGTGAGGGAGTCACCAACGTTGGATCAATCGGCCAAGTATTTTGTACTTTGAGTTCTGGTATATAGCACAGAAGAAATGCTGGGTTTTCTTTGAGCGGGAGCGACTAATTGAAGACCATTTGTCGCCGGCAGAACATAGAGCATTTTTGAAACCTCAAGTGCAGTATATTTGCGATTTGGGTTGTGACTCCGTGGAATGCTAGCTTTGGACTTGACTGTCTTGACAATTATCTCTGCCAAATTGCCTTCAACCTCGCGGGCGGACGAAAGTGGAGGAGCTGAGGATGAAGTTTACAGATGGGGGAGAGTCTGTGTGTTCCATCAATTGAAAAGGTCTTGTTGGAGGAGTAATTGGCAGTAGAATATGTTGGCATTTTTAGCGACATCCTCCATCGTCCCGTGTGAATCCATGCCCATGATCAGAGACAGCTCTAGATTATTAACGATACTCGTTCCCTGTTCGAGTCGCGTTGTCGTTAATCGGTCTATGCCTTGGACATGGAATGAGAAGGCTTCAATCTCACGATATCTTGTGAAAGAGAACGCAAGTTGAACGTGACATTTTGGAGGACTTTTGCGCACGTTACCGAGAGGATCACCGCGGCCAATGGCGAGATGGAACAGTTCTGAAATGGGGCTCTCTGTCGTTTGACAAAGTCGCGTAGAGTTTAATCGGCTTAAGCTTCTCGGTATTGCCATATCGAGCGTCGCTCCCACTATGATTCGGCCGGAGTGTTTCGATCGATCGGAACTCAATCTTGGATATTAAGGCGCTAATCTCACCTGGAAGATCATCTCTGGTCTACTGACCGGGTCATCGCTCCCAAGCTCTATTGATTGATGCTAACTGCCAAATTAGTCTCCTCGGTCATTTGATCTTTATGAATGAAAGGTCTTGTAAAACCTCACTCTCATGCTCACTTGAATGCAATTAGCTGGCCGACACACTGCGTATGGGGACTCCACCTGAGAACAATTTGAAGAAGCGCTAGACTTACCCTGTATGTTTAACAAAGTCGGACGTGGAATTGAAGGATCCTCTTGTAAGCGTAATGGCAGTACCAGATCCTGTAAACGCCAAAATAATCCGATAGCCTTGAGAATAGTTCAATGGTAGATGGACAAGAAATATCGCCAACGGTTGAATTGGCTTAGTTTTCTGATGAGTGAATACTCAAATCGTGCGGGGGACAACTTGCGCTGATGCTAAGAGGCGGGTCGTGTGTTGGTTCACGGCGACTTGTCTATCATTCAGGCACCTCAGTCCTTAGCTCTTTTATTTACCTCCAGATCTTATAAAAATGGCCAAAAAACAAGGTCTAGTTGAATTTTGATCAAGGTTTAACATACGGTTATTGATTCAACGATGCCACACAACATAATATAACCCTCGAGCGCCAGAGTGTCATGAGCGCGTCGCCAGCAAAAACCAGTGGATCAAACCCCAAGCGGCCCACTATTCCAATTGCTCTCCCGCTGCTCCTGAGACGATCGCCCTGTACGATTGTACTGGCGGCTCTTCATTTGCCTCTCACAAAAACACCATCGCTATACATAGCCGAAAACAGAGAAAATAGTTAATTAGAGCAGCGCCAATTAAAGCACACTTCTTTCAATAATTCTCAAGGTTCTATAGACTGTGTCTCATTTTTCAGTGTGTTGGCTTGATATGTCTCGTGGAGGCGTCACAAGCTTTAGGCATCAATCAATAGACTGTGTCTCTACGCGGCAGAGGAGCGCTGAGAGGCAGCCTGGGGTAATGGTTATTGATTGGCCTGGCGGGGCCGATAAGTAGTAAAATTACGGGGCGTTTATCGCAAGAGCAGGCGGGGTCTTTACTGGAGGAGCAATCACGCCACAGTGGATGGTTAGGCTGCTCCAGAAGCGCTAGGCGGGGTGCTTCGCGTGCGTGCGGATTCCTTCTCATATACGTCATTTGCCTTGGGCATCTCAAGGTTGCAAGAAGCCTCAATCATCGTTCCTCATTCATTCCACCATGTCAATGCGATATATGACATCCCGCGGATGCCGCACACATGCGCGCAGCATCAGTATCTCCAGCGATTAGTGCTGAAAACGGAGCTTGACAGCCTGACTGCGCCTTGCTGAAACTCTCCATTTTACGCGTCGACAGCAATCACCAACATCGAGCAACCCCGATCGAGACGCTAGACGGCTACAGATCGACCGGAGAATGCAAGCACCCTTAAGAGTCGAAAAGATCGTCGAGTCGAGCAGCGCCCGAGCCGAATGACAAGAGCTCCACGCGTGAGGGCAAGCCACAGCTGATCAAGGTCTCCGTGAGACCATATGGAACGCGCATGGTATCCTCAACAAGAACCCCTCAACGCCGGTCGCACGGCATACCCTCCGAGCATCGAAATCTTTCCGACCGAGCGCGTTCAGCACGTATAGGGCGCCAAATATCAGCATTAACGACATGTTAATCTCGACGACAAGCCCTCCCCCACGACCCCAAGCGATGGTAACAACGCGATCCTCAAGTTCACTTCACGCCGATAATGACTGCGGTTCCCAACTCCAACTCGATGCCCTGGACCACTCTCACAAGAATGTACGGTCAACGTCGCGTCACCCGCACCGAGACATTTCGCAAGCCTGAACTCTCCTCCTTGAGCTTCCAGCCCGTCCCGAAAAGCATATAATTGACCGCCTACGCGAGCGGCTGGCGAGAGCGCTCCGATGGAGCCTCGATGGGTTGAGTCAGTAGCAGGCTCAAAACCATCACCTTGTCCTTCAAGATTCTGTTCACGACATCGACCAGGGACTCGATACATCTACTTGCTCAAGCGCACCGAGATGCACCTCACCAGCAGACACGGGAACAATACCGTGAGGAGAGCGTCGGCCTGCCAGCAGTATCACCGACTTTGTCGTGCTGTAGGTCACTGCGGTGGCGATTGAATGAAGAACATGGCTATGTTATGCGGTTACGTCGCCAACATGTTCGCATGGCGTCAGGTCCAACAACTAACGATCCAACGAGGGAAAACGAATGTTCATTTTCGGTGTTTCGCTGGTTCGTAAGCTCCTCGAGCTGACGCACTTTGAAGCACTGTGCCCTTTCTTATCAATGGAGGTTTCGAAGGTGCTGAGTCTCAAGGTAAGTTGTCTGCCTTTCCCTCGCTCAACTTCGACTAATATTGTAGATCCTCAACTCTTTCGACCACGCAAGGAGGTTATCCAGAACACCTCTACGTCTCCCGAATATCACTCACTACTAAGCCGACGTCGATTCACGAGAACGTCCATGCATAAGAACGACGAACGGACCAGAGAATACTTGCAAGCAACTATTTACGAGATCGAAACTGCACTACAAAAAGCTTGAGGGAAGGGCTGTCTTGGAAAAAGGCATTTCGAAATCCGAAACCATGAACGCCACACGTTGTTGGAGGTCCGAAGCGACCTGGTGCTATTATCTAGTGACCTTGTAGAATCTCAGACCATTCCTGAGAAATCTGGTGCTGAGTTTCCTCTAGCACGACCATTCCGCCAGCCATTGGAAGCAAGAGAGGCGTGGAAGAAGTGAAGACTAACTTAACCAGAAAGGAGACTGGTTTAATTAGGTAGGCAGTTGTGCCTTTTTGCTGTTGTCTTGTACTGCATGGGATATACGTTTCTCGCTTGTTATCCTCCCCTTGGCCGCAGGCTCATTGCCATCGGTCCCCGGACGGAAGTCCTCTCCCCCATCGGCTCCCTTTGCAGAAAAAGCATGATTTCACCCAGCATATCAATAGAGCGAAGCACGGGACAGTCCATTATGCGGTGCCGATGCAGATGCAGACGAGTTCAAATGTCCGCTTCATAAACAACCTCCAAACATCAGGATACCTGTCAGACCATGGAAGAGGGGAGTGAGTGGCCTTCTGGCTACACCGTGGAGAGGGCATCACTACCATTCTCCCTCCGACTTGCAGACATCATGTCGTGTGCTTCTCAAAGCCTTGGGGTCTTTCACCAGCACAGGTTACTGCTCATCGAACGCGCCGCGCCCGCTTTCGTCTCCGCGCCCGTCCTAGAGAAAGGCACGATCCTGCAAACAAGAGGCGGACCACTTTCTCGGACACTCCGGAAGCCCGCTCGTGGTTTAGATTACACCGTTAGGGACGGAAGCTTGGTCAATCTCGGCCTCGGTCTGCTGAACTCGGCTCGGATGGATCGGGGGCTCGAATTGCCTCGGTGGAGGAGCTTGATACCGTGGTACCGAGCTTGCTGAGTCCTGATGCACAGGAACGAACAATTGTGCGGTACCATGTCGTGCGTCATGGACTATGCGACCTACCTAAAGACTCATCATTAGAAGCTCACTTGAAAGGTCAGTTTTTTATCCCTTAAGACCCCTTTATCACACTCCATACTAATCTGTCTGTCACAGCTTCATGCGCAACACACATCCCCCGCCCCGAACGTCGTCATGACCCCCGCTACCTCCCGCCCAAGAAAGCTTCTGAAGACACACGCGTTGCGAAAATGCCCTTCCGGAAGAGAGCGAAACCCCGGACCGGCTCTCAATCGCCAAAGCGGGATCACGGGCTCTGTTTCGCCGGACAAGGACGGCGAAGAAACACGGCACATCAGCGACATGATCATCCCTGTAACGGAGGACATCAATCGAACGTACGCGCAAAAGGTCATGGACTCATTTCGCTCGTCGGTTATGGTCTCTGCGAAGCGTTGTGCCGTGACGGGGAAAGGGCAATCTTGGTACATCAGTCCAGCTATCGGACCATCGCTGCAAGCCTGTCATATTGTTCCGCAGCAGCAGTTTCATGTGTATCCCGATTCTTCCAGTGGTCAAGACTTTCAGTTGAGTAATCGACGACTGGACAAGGCGTGGTTATTGACTTGGGCGCCTGCCAACGGCATTCTCATGATGAGTCACATCCATGAGTTTTTCGATGCGCGGCTGTTTTCGATCCATCCCGAGACGTTCCGTATACGAGCCTTTGTTCCATACGATGCGATATTGGATTACCACGGATGTATAGCTAATATCCCCCAAGACATGGACCGTGCTGCTCTTGCACACCATTACGACATGTGTTGCATCGAAAATATGGCTGCCAATATGCTTCTTCCCGAGCTGACGACAACGACACCGACGTCCAGGGCAGCTACGTCCGGGACGAATTCTCCTTTCACAGCACGATCTGATCTTCCCGTGACGCCAGGGCCGGATACATATGGGGACCCGTCCAAGAGAAAGCGAACCGCTCAGGATACCTCGGAGTATCACCAAGATGGGGGTGTCGATTCCAGAGAACGGAAACGGCAGCGTGTTGATGCGTTTATAATGGAGGACACGGAATTGATACGCGAGACTTATTTTAACAGTCATGTTACCCCTCTTAACAGTCAGCACTTTCTCGCTGATGTTAATTTTGAACTTGGGAAGCTTGTCGATTACGGGAAATAATGCGTAAGTTCTTCATGCGCGATCTACCACAGACCGAAAAGAAGAGGGGACTGGTGAGACCTTTGAGCTTTCAGGCTGATCCATCTGCCACTCTTCACTGGAGACTCACTGCAAGAAACGGCATTCTCCATTGCTTCATGCTGCCGCCGTCTTAGGGGCATCGGCTTCACGTAACCAGTTAATACGAGTCAAGCGGTGAGGTAGTACGTGAGGTGGTACGTACCATAACGACGTTGAAGTGCGATGATACATTCTCTATACCGCCTAGCTAGCATGGCAGGACGGTAATGAGGTATCACCAATGGTTCAGGATCGAACGGAGTAAATGCCAGGCCGATTGCGTTTGTTCGGCAATAATACATGCCACGATGCGAGAAGCACCTTCATCTTCGGAGGGATTCCGGTCCCAGGCGATAAATGTCACAAGTTTACGGTAGGAAATCCTTCACATCATCATTCTCTTTGCTGTAGACGTTGATGAAATTGCTCGCAGGCGGTTACAGGCTGGTAAGAACTGCTATTCTCCGACCTCATCCGAGTCCGCCTCGTCGGATGAGATCTCCAGCGAGATGAAAGATCTACATGTCCGTCATCAGATGTTGTGGCAGTCCGAGTCAGCATTCTTAAGAGAGCTACGTGGCCATGCACCACAGATGGATGTCGTATTTCGTTGAGGATAGTCAAGATGAAGAGTTTGATGAGCATCCTCGCGAGTATGCATAGCCGCTCCGATCACATAGGGGCAAGGATTAAGGAATACCCTGGCCCTGAATCATTGAGGCCGTTTCCTGTCTCGCAATGGCACCGAGAACCTTGCCGTGAACATTCATGACTACAGTGATACGCCTTCACGTTGTATCAGCCTTCGAAGCCAACTCGAAGCCGCGTTTCAATCAGGAGCCTTGAGAACAACAGTAAAACTATCGATACGGCTCGACCCGAGACTGAGGTGAGCCTTTTTAGGACCCAGCTTCACCCAGATACGCTTAACAGGACAGGAATCACCAGGCGAGGTTTACTCAAGGAGGTGTCTTGCTACCTCCAATCTGGCCCAACCGCTTCCGCGAAAGAGAGTCGAAGATCTTGAAGCAGTCGTTAGAGAAAGGTAGGTGATCGGGAAGTCCATAGTACTTCAACCTAAGGACAATGTACAGTTCTTACGGTGAATCTTGAGTCTCCTCCGAGGAACCTACCATGTACTTAGCCCCTGGTCCTCAATTCTGAGAACGAGCCAGGGGGTAGTCTTTTGGGATGAGTTAAGATGGTATATTGGTCATTTCGTCGTAGCTTCTCTTAGTCAAAATAGGGGTGTTGTCAGCGAGAAGCTGTCTGATCAGGCGGTTTTACTAGCGGTCGCGCTGGTATTCTGAGATAAGTATTGCTTTAGAGTAGATAGCTTCTCTGGGGCGTAAAGTCGATTATCAATACAATAATTGAGATCCGCTGAAGTGTCTGACGCCAGTAACTCCCGCAAAAACGAATGACAGGTCTCTGGGACAAGACATGTTCTGGTGTCACAAAGCCTGCTTTATCTTGGCCTCGTCAAGTTTAGTATTCTGGTCAATAAAACGAGAAGCCGTTGCTATCCCTTATCCTCGACCTCATGATCTGGCATCTTGACATGCAACTGATGCCGGGCATCCTCCGTTACTTCGTTAATAGTAGCAAGACACGTTGGAAAAGGTTTGTCGTGGTCCTCTGGGTTCGAAAGCAAGAGTACTGGCTCAAATCTAGTAACTTTATCGCCAGGCTACAAGAATTAACACAGAGACTCATTGACTCTTGAAATGAAAGCCACTGGAGTGTATGAGAATGTATAAGTTCTTAAAGGTCTTTAAGATTAAGGGGCAAGGGGTGAAGAGTCTGATATGACCCGGGTGTAGGTAGTCTTTCGAATTGACATTATCCCTTTTGAGTATACCAGGAAAAGAGTTAGACAGAAACAGGTCTGACGTTTTACCGCTTGACTTAAACTTACAAGATTACTCCTGGTGTTATCAGAACTGCCTTCGACTTTAGCTTTCAAGAGTCCTTTCTACTTCTATATATGTCGCTCGAGATCACTCAGTTGGTACGTGCTATGGTCCTCTCTTATACCCTTTCATCGCTTCAGAGCCATAGAGCCGACTTCAGAGCTCAGCAGCTGCCCAGTCCTATTACCATACAATAAGACATTAACACCACGTGTCATGCATCGCGAAACAAATTGGCACGCCATACAGGTCCAGGCCATGGGAGTTAGGGAAAATGTTACCTCCGAACGAGGTATTAAAGTAGCCGAACTCCTGGCATCGCGGCAGGGGATAATGTCTACAAGCTCATGTCTTGCATCACGTCTCATTTGACGAACTGACTGAGGGAATGAGACCGAATCCCGAGGAATGGGGATCATCCTGTCTTAAAGTTGTGAGCACATCCATATTCGTCACCGTAGCTATGAGAAGCCCTCTTCCCGGAGACCCATGGACATTATGGAACAGCCGTCCACCAAGAACAAGAACGCCAAAGCCCAAAAAGCAAGACCACCTTGCCTAGACATAAACAACATCATCAGAGAGCATTGCCCACGAGTGACTGTGAGGTGGGGATCAAAACAGCTACGCCAACCTCAAATTGGACGAGGAATACAAGCTGGACCTGTGAAAGAAATCGGAGGGCGATGGTGAAAGAAGCAGTGGAGGACGAACTTGAAAAGCACCTCTTCCAGAGTGCAAGAAACGGTAAGTATTCACCCTTGGCGATGGAGCGCTCTGGCATGTAGAAGCCATCTGCCTTCCAAGAGCCTGCTCAAGGAGAGTACTGAGCTTGCTACTCGCCATACCACCACAGTCCAAGTGAGCCTCAAGAAAGTCTTGAATATAAATCGCCATATCCACAAAAACAGTCTCAGTGTTCAGGCGACTGGTTGTTTCTTGACGGACTCAAGGAAAGAGAAGAGGAGATAACGTCTAGCCAAAGCCAGCCGTGAAAAGGTGAATATCCGGGTCAATGAACCTAACGAAGCAGCGCGGACGGTACAATTGAGAACACTCAAGGACGTATTTGCGGCTTGCGAGAAGGGGAAGAAGGCAATCTTGTGCATGGAGGACCCCCGGCGTATAGTGTTGAGGATTTGCTGGAGTGGCCAGACCGGGAGCCCCAAGATATGCGACTGACTGATGAACTACCCCGAAGCAAGAGTAATAACACATTATTGCGTGTAATGTGTTTCAATGTGGTCAAAAGGACAGGATTGTTATACTTAGGTGGGACACGGCTAGATAGTAGCGTGCCTGTTTCTAAGGATCACTTAAGCTACCATTTGGTAGCCGGGCTACTTTCGATTTCCGAGACTTGTTGCTATGGAGACACTTCTCCTTATACTCGCCAGTCTTGGGATTCTCGTGATAAAGTGCAACTTGTTGGTGTGGCCACTCTTGTCGGGGCCGAACATGGTCACGTAGGGGGTTGTGTTTGCGAACTCTTCCTGATGAGGAGCCTTCTTATCGCGAAGGAGCTTCATGGTGTCGCGAGGGAGCTTTATGTAAGCGCCACAACATCAGCACAGCCTATCAGACAGACCTTTATCGAGCTTCTGATAAGCTATTACAAATCTGTCGACTCGGCAATTCCTCAAACGCGTTCATCTCCCTCATACTCGGGACCCATCCCCACTTGCTGAGGGGCTCGGCGTGTGGACTGAAGAGCTCTACCTCAATCTGCACGTGCAGATAATGAGGCCAGGCCTGTCTCTCGACGGGGTCTAGCGTGACGCTACCGTGGTGTTCATGGGAATAAAAAACTGTATCGTCAGGGCGCCACTCACATAGGTGACAATAGATGCAACCGTAGCCGAGACCCGGCAGTGCTACTGGAAAGAGCTTGGTGATGTCGTTGGTTACCGTGCCCTCAGCTTGGAGTGTTTCTGTCATGAAGGGACTGGCCGACTTCGGCATGTTCGTGTGGTTGGAGTAAATAAACTACTTGTTGCTCGAGAAGGTCACGTACGTCCGAGTCGGGACGGCGGTCTAGCACCAATAGTGGGGTGCCTCGAGCGTTGAATGAGTCACCAAAGACGTCAGGGTGAGCAAGATGGGCGACCTGATCGCTGTGCTCTCCGCGGCGTCGAAGAATTTGCCCGGCACCTGTTATGGCCGTGAGTTCACAGCCGGTGAGATGATCCCACTCGAGGAGATGTTAACTATCCGCAACTCCTTGATGAAGATGGAGTTCATATATACATTGCTGCTGAATAGAATACTGTGGCTTGAGGTCTGAGGGGCAGGTTAGATGTGTGCCCAGTCGTGGTTGACATGACCTGGCCATGCTCTAATGACCCTGTGTAGATGACCAGCCTCGGATGTTTGAGAATTGTGAGACTGGTCCCTTACCATAAAACGACGGCGGTCAACGCCAGGCTCAAGACAGACGTCATCGACGACAACAGGAGGAACTTCCGGACCCCGAGAAGCACTACCAGACAGTCAACGACAAGGACAAGACCATCGCCAGACAGGCGGCCTACCTCAAATTCATCAGCACCGTCAAGTTCAAGATCAGGTTCTGAAAGCCCGAATCAGACTAGAAGGTAGGCAAGTCTAGGGTCTGCTCTGATATCTTGACAAGAAGCGTGAAAGACCCGAACTAGGGGACGACCATAGACGTGATCACACGAGAGGTCTTGAGAATGTCCCGCAGAAGCTTACGAGGACCAACACCAGTGGGAAGCTCGAGGCGCATCAGGCACAACTTCGCGCATATTAGACTCCTCAAGAATTCGTTCAGGCTCATCTTCGAGAACATAAGCGAGAATATGCCAGCGGCCTTTGAGGAGATCTCGGTCATGACTGGGACCTACTGGCTGAAAACGTCCTGGGGTATCACCAGAGGCCCGGGCATGTTCATCCACAAGGATAAGAACGGAGTACAAAACAAGGCCAGCCACTTGTAACGCCGTAAAGGATTGTGGGCTCCAGCTTGCGTGCGTCGTGAGAATCGCAACCTCAATCTTGGACAAGGCCACAGTCCAGGATGGAAGCGTGTCTGCCAGCAAGAACAACCACCAGTTCAACGTCAAGCTCCACCTCAAGGTATCCTCCTGCAGCTCGCCGCATGCTTCGACCGGATTCGAGACCACAGAGTACATCTTCAAGCAGGCCGAGAGCTTAAGCGCACCTTGCCTCGCATCCTGGGTCTTCAGCGGCACCACGATCGCGTTCAAACTGAGAGCTATGCAACCCCTCGCGATGCTGCCAATTGGCACGAACCTGAACTTGGAGAAATCCTAGAACTTGCTATGTCGTGAGTGTAAGCTTGGGGACATAGATGTTCGAGGATGGGTGTGAATAACGCATAGAGGGCAATGGTGAGATGCTGTACATCTTCGTGATCAAACTTGGCCGGGAGCGAACATGAACGTTCGATTGTGATGGTATGCATAAGCATGAAGTCGAAGGTCAGGAGGAACAAGGTCTCGGCCCCAGAGAGGAGAGTCAACGGAGGCAGCCCTCAAGCCTTTGGCGAAGGGGAACACGTATCACCACCTAGTTATGAAGGTTGGCTGTGGCGACTACCTGGACTTGGTCCCAGTCGAGTACATTGGCTTCGATGTGGTTACATCGATGGTTGAACGACTAGTAGACCACGTACCCAATCAGCTCATCAACCGGTACCGCAACTCAGGCAGGAATGCGTATAAGATCATGTCCGACTTCGACCTCGAGTCCATGTTGGCCCCCTTGGTGCGAGCGTGGAGGCGGACATCCCGAGAACAAGCAAGGGAGCTTGAAACAGGGCAAACAACACACGGAGACACACGCGGTCAGGCGCAACGTCATTTGCAAGCCCCTTGGCGCCCGCAATCAGTAACTCGAAGCAGAGCAGCAACTTGAACCAGAACACAAACAAAGGCCGAAAGAGGTATAGGCGAGGTACGTGTGGATAACATAGTGACCGAGGCGGATTCAACGGGTTTGAAGAGGAGCCAGGCCGGGCAGTTGCTCGACCCCATGGGTAAGGGCGTGCCGCAGCAGCTGGTCGTGGTCAACAGCACCAACCAGAGGTCGAACGCGACCCTGTTGTCCTATAAAACCATCGGCAGACATCGTCTAGCTCGCGTAGTGGCAGTTGCAGTTGATGGTGAGGACGGCTTGACTGTGAAGCAGCTTGTATATGACCTGGTGCTCAAGTGAGTAAAGATGAGCGAGAAGGTGGACTACGGGCTACACTCCATCTCGAGCAGGGCCAGGCCCAAGGGGACGTCCTCAACATCAATAAGAACACAAGCCTGGGGTTGAGGTCTACTAGGGATACAGGCCTAGTCGGTGAAGGGCACGAAACCTGTAGCAACATGGCGGCCCAAATCTTAGTCTCACACATCTGCACAATCGACTTGGGCGACATGGCCACCTCCAAATAGGTTTGTGATAACCAGTGCAGCTACCAGGCCAAGTACAAGAACCTGGACACCGCCATGATGACCATCGTGTGTGAGCACATGTCCATAAACAGTGGCGAGACAGTATCGGGCGGCGAGACCGAGAGCACATTCAGCGGCCTGAACGAGGGCACCATCGAAAACATCGCGGTCTGCGTGGAGACCTTTGGAGATGCAGTCATAAACAGGACATCGCTGGAGAAGATCCTTAACAACATCCACCAGAGCACCAGCGAGTAAACGAAGGGTCCGGGTTTTTGTCGAGTGTTGGATATCTATATGGTCATGTGCATGTATATGAAACGCGATAGTGACCTGCTCCGCGGGTTTATCTGGCTGGTCGCTCTCAATCTCGTTCGTTGCGTTGCAAAGTCCACCTGGTATCGATGCGATTCTGGGACTCGCGGTGACAGCGGGCGAGGGCAGGCTGCTAAGTTTCCCATCATCGTGGCAATAAACAAGATCGATAAGGAGGACGCTCGAGTTGACCAAGTCGAAGCTTATCTTGCCCGTAATGACGTTGATATTGAGGGCAAGTACATGCCCATCTTGGTGTGGCTGGTGTACTCCTGACAAAGTCGATCAAGATCATATTGTAGCGTTTCTTCATGCCCGGTAACACGTACGTCCGTGTCGTTATCAGCATCGTGGAGCGTGTGCGGCCTCCACGGCATGTACGTGGCCCCCATCGACGCCGGGATGTTTGATCCTCGAACATTGCCAGCGGGTCAACGCCATGATTGAGAACCACCCTCAGGATCCTGACATAACTAACGTCGGCCGATGTGGGTCGCAAGCATGAAGTTCGGGTTCACGTCCCCATGCATGTTCACGTAGTGCATGTTACTGATCCATGTGATGAAGTGACTCATCGCGGCGGCAGGCTTGGTCGCGAAGTTGCTCTAGATCGAAGGTGGGATGATTTGTAGAACGGGGCTTGTGTTCCTGCACATACTGGTCCTCAAGGTCGAGCTGATGTTGCTGTTGGAGTCGGAGCACGCGCTTGTATGCCTTATTTCGCCATATGCACCCTTTCGCAGTATGAGTGAGTACCTGCACCTAAGTGCGAGTAACACGAACTTCATGATACCCGACGTGGCTGGGCATCCAGGCTTGTTCCAGCATACAGACCTGGCAGCGAGCTTATTCGGGTTCGGCATCATCAATCTCATCGGGTTTCTGGCCATAATCCTGTCGCAGACGCCTTCTCCCCAGCGATCCAGTATCACTGGGGGTTTGGAACCGGATCTCCTGGTGGTATTGGGCGGCGATATCACACATCGCGAATGTGAAGTCGACGTTGATGCTGATGTAGGCTCGTGGCGGGAGCGCGAGCTAAGCCTGGAGTGATCAGAACGACATGGGGCACTTCGACGGCTGGGAGGGAGATATCGAGACGAGTGAGGGCATGAACGACGACAGGATCGTGGCGACGGATGACTTGCTGCAGGTCCTGCACCTATTTATCGCACCTAGGTTAGTATGGATAGCCTCCTTCCATAGTGATGCGACTCCGATACTCACAGGGTTCAGAACAATATATTGCACAGAACATTTGCATCATAACATCGGTATGGCTATGACTCTTATCGCAGATATCGCCTCAGTCTGTCTTGCACTCCGGGTGGAAGTTGTGAGCCTTGACGAGGTCCATAACGGTCGAAAACCACGCCCACTATCCGCCGGGCATGAAGTTCTCGCCTGTCGGAACCAAGTCGTTCCCTCGCATGTGATAATAGAAGGCTGTATTATATGCCGCCTCAGCAATTGCCGATAGACAGCGACAACACCGAGGTGGCCTACGTGGTCGGCAGGTTGAGCAAGAACACGAGAAATATGCTGTATAAGTATGTCAGGTTTGGGTTGGATGACGCGTCCGGGGAGATATTCTGTAGGTATATGACGGTGGAATCAATGTTGATCTCGATGGTGATGAAGCTGGACTTGATGGAGCTGCGCAAGATAAATAAGGTCTTCTCGAGAGTGTCGAGAAACTCCTCCTCGGCGCTCGGCCCGGTAAACATCTGCTCGGTATTGTTGTTGTGCAGGCGTGGAAGAGGATGCAGTCGGGGTTTTGAGGGACATCGAGGAAATCATGTGCGAGGAGCTCTGATGGGAGGTGGACAACAAGATCGTGAAGGCAGGATCACGGGGGTGCGCAATCGATATCTGATTGTTCAAGTCGAGCCGTGGCTTATGGTCGTGTCGCGAGCGGGCAGCGGCATCGACTTGATCGGTCCGAAGACGTGTCGTTGGCTATGTTCCTGCTTTTGCCTCTCATGATACTCTTGGTCCGCTAGAATATGCCTAGGGCTATCGCAGGTTATTTATCTTGTCGGCGTTGACAGAATCGGCGGTCGTGTACCAGGTCATGATCGTCTCGAAGGAGGTTCGTTCCAAAGAATATGTGAATCTGCAAGCGTTGATCGGTCGGCGTCGTGTTGAAAGGGAAAAAGAATGGCGCGGAGGGATGATACGTCATTGTACGGCGCGTCAATGGGCCCCACAACTGAGGCACCGTGAATATCTTTTAGTGAAGCACAGGGCAGCGCTAAGATTCCGAGTGGCTCGGACTCACAGGGCATGGCGCGGATAGCAGTGGCCCTGCCTGTACTTACAGTGGCGCTTGGATTTCTGCTGCACGGAAATTAGAGTGCTTGGACATCACTCAGAACTGAACGAGTTCTCAATTCCATGCTCATCAATACCTACCTTATACAATGGAATCTATTGAAGACGCAGTCGCATGCGAAGAATATTCTCGATTGGTTACATCAAGGCTGGCAAAAGCAGATCTATAACGTCGACGACTACTTCCCATGTTGCTATCGAAAGCATGGCCAGGAACAGTTTATTTCGAAAGCATCTCGACATTGTCTTCCCGATTAATTGTGGCCACATATGATACCCGAGTCCTCCTCTTGGTATTCCCGAATGCTGTCAAGGCAGAAGCATCGACGCCGAGTACGAGCAGACTCAAGTTGGCCTCGCCAAATATACACGCCCTCAGCAACGCGACGACGTCTACTCTCGACAATGGCGAGGATATCAGCACTAGCGGCAACGGACCGCATCCCACTATTCACCGAAAGCAGAGATTAATACACGCTGGTATGCGAAGCTCGATATCGAGCCACTGAGAAGTCGAGCCACAGCAAGAACCCCTCACCAGCACACGGATTCAGGGTTCGCAGCGCCTGTACACTACAACCTCCGACATGAACCTTCTGTCAACGAACCTCAAACATCTTCTCCGGCCCTCCTCCTTCGCGAGTTCAATCTTCAACTCATTGCCATCTGCCAGCTCGATCTTGCAGATAATAATGTTATCCCCGCACCTGTGAACACGATAGTGGTGATCCCGTCTACCGCGATGGTTGTGCAACAAGATTAGGATGCAGGACAAGAGGATGTTGAAACCTATTTTGTTATTGGCGGCAGGGCTGGGTATGGGTATGAGTAGCCGAAACACTGATACTTAGCGATGCGCCCGTACATCGACCATAGTGAACTTGGTGTGTGATGTCAAGGCATCGTGGCTCAACTAGAGCGGGATACTCGACCCCTTGACCCAAAGGGTGGTGCTAGGCGTTACTTTCAAGTCCTTGTGCGAGGTTGGCGCTTGTTGCAGGGCTTCGAGGCGGGTTTCTCCTCGGGCTTCTCGTCGTCAACATCTGCCGTGCTCACCAGCTCCGACGACCAGAGGTACTCGTACGCTGATCCGCTCAGCTTCCTATCTCTTGCTCCTCAATAATCGAATGACGTTGGTCAAGTTCGGGTCATTCTCGAGGTTGCCACCCGAGGAGCTGATCTAGGCAAGGAAGAAGACCAAGGCGATATGGACGGCAGACGTCGCAGTAGGGCATGAGGTTCTGGCCTTAAGATCGGCCACGGTTTTGCAAGAATCGACTTGCCGATGCGGTTCGGCCCACTCATCGTAACCATGCGAGAGATGTGACCCGTGGACAAGCTAAACTGTCGCAAGATCAACCTGGAGCAGTTGAAGGCCTTGTCTGGGATGCTACGGTTCTAGCCCCCGAGGCTGTAGCCGTGCGCCTGGTCATTGAAAGCCATGGGCGTCGCGAGGTGCGTGAATGTAGGGCCATTGAGAATAAAGTTAATAGATATCGACAGATGGTGTCTGACGAGTTGTTGGCGGAATGCAACGTCAATAACTTAGTGAGGAAGTACGAGTCAGTGGTGACCTACATCAAGTCGCTTGAGCCCATGAAGATGTAGTACACGGAGCTTTGAGTGTGGCAGCCGAGCTGAAGAACAGGGATGTGGCAGGTAGGTGGCAAGCAGGAAGTCCGCGAACAGAAGGGGGTGCGATAACGAGGCGAAGAAGACCAATATG
>JABEEO010000369.1:0-65747 GCA_013364945.1 Fusarium tupiense
CGACGCCTTACCACTTGGCCAAGAGGGCTGGATGAGTTATTAAACGCTAATGTGCTTTTTGGACATATCTTCGCTTACTGAACTGACTACTCGACTGGGTGATTGACCTAGGCGTTGTGAACCTCTTTATCCCTCGCTGGTGGGACTTTATCAATCAAGCAGTTGTTAAAGCTTTGGTTTGAAGGCTGAGATGATTTTCCTCCTGGCACAGTGGGTAGAGTATCGGGGTGGCCTTCAAGGCTTGATCTCGACTCATCGCGTCAGTTGTCGAGGGTTCAAGCGATCTGTTGGTCATAACGCAGTGTAAAGGAGACCGAAGAACGTTGAGATAGTATGGAGTGTGTCTTTACACACTTGTATCGTGAACCTTTCCCCAGAAGGTAAACGAGCTCCGGCGGCGACGGCCGGAGGGTCTCCACAAATCCGGCGACCGGGGCTCCGTCAATTACGGGATGTTTTTCTGAACCCACGGCACTGCCGCTGCATTATCAGTCAGACTGTGCATGATAATCTCTCGGCAATTAGATGTTATGACGCAAAATTTGGTGTTTATGTTATACTCCAGCAACTCACTGGTGCATCATGATTATTTCATGCTACAACGCGCTAGTTTAAGAGACCACCGGAGCCATGTTGCTCAAGCCTGAGATATCAGAAGAACAATCTTATCAGAGACTAGAATAGACGGATCTCGCCACATATTCTATAATGTCGTACGTTGATTTGCTAAGAGTCGCTCGAACCGCTTAGCATGCTTCAACCGCAATCCTCAAGGTCGGTCGGTATCAGGCCCTTTTGAGTATCCCCTGGACTTGGGACCCCCCCGATTCTGTTGGAGGATAAACACAAAGGCTTTGGATTCATTCGTCACAAAAATTGTTCTCATCTCTTGGAACATCTGGTCCTTCCAAGATAATGCACATGGGCAAGCGCCATCGACGCTGGTGTAGAGCACATCATAATTGAGAGCGAGGGCATCACAAAGAATGTCAAGAAATGGAGAACGGATGGGATTCAGCAACTATTGAGGGAGTTACCGCAGGAGAAAGCCAGTTTGAAGCGGTGGATCCAAAGGTGTTTAATTGGTATGTTAGAGAGTTTGGGATTGATGTTAGTTTGTGGATCATTCGCAGATTGGGCAGTTGTCATGTTTGAGGGAGGGAATCCGGGTACAGTCCGATACACTTGGATCAGTTGTTAATTACAGGCCTTGAAGATTGTTGGATTTGAGGGATTTGTAGGATTTGTTGATTGAGGGTTGGACAAGCAATGGGCTCGTATAAATAATGGTGATGCCATCATGATGCACTGAGTAACCCCGCGATGGGGCTGGACAATCTCGATGGCTGCACTGCACACTGACATCATTGCTCGTGATTAATATAAAACGTCGTGATCATTTCAATTTCTTCGTTCACTCACATTTGCTGAGATTCGGATACAGAATAATTGCATTTACTGACTGACCACAATTAACATCATGTCTCAAGCTGGAAAAGATGGTTCATTCGACCCTGTTCCTGAGGCTCAGGCACAGAAGCTCCCAGGGTACGCACGCGATCAATTGACCTATCCCGAATGAGTTTCTGACATCAGATGGCAGAACTGAAAAGGCCATGAACCCGACCAGCGAGTCGACCAAACTCGAAGGCAAGAATGAGTTCCACGAGTATAGAGCTGCCAATAAGCTCGAGGGTGCCAAAGCTCTCATCACCGGCGGAGAGTAAGCCGAAATGCCGCCCCTGACATAAAACCCATCACTGATCCCCATAGCTCTGGTATTGGCCGCTCAGTAGCAGTCCTCTTCGCCCGCGAAGGCGCAGATGTAACAATCGTCTACCTCCCAGAAGAACAAGAAGACGCCGAGGAGACCAAGCGCATGGTCGAGAAAGAAGGCCACAAGTGTCTTCTCTTCCCAGGAAATCTCATGGACAATGAGACCTGCAAGAACGCAGTCCAGAAACACGTTGATGAGTATGGCAAGATCGATGTCCTGGTGAACAATGCTGGGAAGCAGGTCATGTGTGAGGACTTCAAGGATATTGATCTGGATGACGTGGAGAGTACTTTCCGGAGTAATATTCTTCAGATCTTTGCGATGACGAAGTATGCGCTTCATCACATGGAAAAGGGCGGCTCGTAAGTCTTCACCTCATTGTGTGAGCTTGGCTAATGAGACAGTATCATCAACTCAACATCTACCGTTGCGTTCAGAGGAACAGCGCATATGGTAGACTATGCATCCACAAAAGGCGCCATCACTTCCTTCACTCAATCGCTATCAAAGCAGCTTGTCAAGAAGGGCATCAGAGTCAACGCTGTGGCCCCAGGACCTGTACACACTCCCCTCCAGCCTGCTTCTCGACCGGCGGAACAGATGGAGGGATTTGGCAAGAATTCGCAGCTGGGAAGAGTCGGACAGCCAAGTGAGATTGCGCCGAGTTATGTGTTCTTGGCATCGAAGGATGCGACGTTGTTTCATGGACAGGTCCTTCATGCTTACCCACTTGGCGACTAGAGGCTGTAGGGTGCATGTATAGCTGAGTAGTTGAAGTACTTAATATGCACGTTTGGGAATGTGACTGAGACTGTCCAAGGCAGAATAAGTGGAAAGGCTTGCGGTATTGTGATGTGTCGTGTTACAGGAAGCTTCAGCCGCACCCAATATATCAGCCTCCATCATCATTGATATGTCAGGCTGAAAGTGCGGTGAACGAAAAGCCATTCCAATATGCAGACGATGTGTCATTGCTGACCATACTTCAACATTTGCGACAATCACAGAATGTCATAAAAGCCACGGACGTCTCGATATCTGCATGTTTCAACAAAACTGGCATCCCCCTCAATCCCTAGCCCCAGCAGTAAAATGCACTCGGGACATCGCCAACACCAAGATAAGACACAACGCCCGTATTAGTCGCTAGCCGCCAATAGTCTCAATCCAGCCAGCCACAGTTGGACAGTGCCCAATTATTCCGAGAGCTGAAGCCGTTTGGTTCGTATTGGTGCCGCTAGGAACGGCCACGGCCCGTGAGATCTGGTGTTCTAGGCTTGAATGGAACGCACTGGTAAGAAGACGCGCAGTCATTTGCGGGGAAAGTTCGTCGCGGTATGTGATGAAAGTCTCAATTGAGGCGGGGTTTGCCATAATACAGTCGACTTATCTTTGTTATCACATTGCTTGGCTCAGCTAGCCACTTTGTCGATGTTGTGATGGAGCTTTCCGGATGGGAACCTCCATGGCCAGACTAGCTAGCAATAGGTTCTGCATAAGTAGAACGCATGTCCCCAGCAAACAAGACTGTCTTTCTCAAACAAATAACCCAGTATTTGTGATTGTCAGTTTGTTTCATCATGTCTCTCCCAGCTGAAGAACATCACCTCCATACCCGTGCCTTCAAGCACATGTGGGCACGACACGTTGCCCAAAAAGGCTTCGAAGACGATGTCCGAGCCGCCACCAAGCGCGTAATCCAAGCTCAACAAGAGCACCCCGAACTTTTCCCAAAGAAAGTTCATGAGGATGAAGGTGTCAGTAAGATTCTTGACAAGACCCAGAAGCTCACTGGCCTGGGCTTCGTCCCCAGAGAGCCCAACCATCTTGAGATTGGCATCATCGGCGCTGGTGTCGCTGGACTTTTCACTGCCATGGTATTTGACTGGCTGAATGAGCAGTGCGAAAAGGAGGGATTGAAGATTGAGTACGACATCATAGAGGCTGCCAAGATGAATAGGCTGGGAGGAAGGCTGTATACCCATCATTTTTCGCATGGTGAGCATGACTACTATGATGTTGGGGCTATGCGCTTCCCTAACAACACCATCATGAAGAGGCAAGTCTCCCAATGTATCGTTGGCGTCGCAATCGCTCACATCCTGCAGAACCTTCCAGCTGTTCAATTACATCGGCCTCAAGCCAGGAAAAGGCGGATTGATCCCGTACTATATCGGAGATGTGGACAATGTCTGCCCAACATACTTCAATGATGTTTCTGGCGTCGGCAACGTTTGGACGGCTGGAGCGAACGACCCGTTCAAGATCAACGAGGGTCTTCCTGATAAAGCCAAGATCCCCGTTCAGTACGTCTACTCCCTGCATTCCCTGCAGGTCGCTAACAATAACATAGCCTACTCCAAGTGAACCCCTCAGATCTAGTCAGTGAGGCTCTAGAAGACTTCATCAAGGTGGCTGCAGAGAAGTTCAAGAAAGCTGTGGAAGAGAATGATGAAAAGGGGCCGGAGACAACCAAGCTTTGGGCCCTTCTGATGGAGGCTGATAAGCTTAGCACCCGCCAGTTCCTCTCTTCGTGAGTACCCACTGCACCGCGGAGATTTGTAGTAGACTGACGTGGTGGTAGGGGAGATGGTGACAGAAAGAAGAGGGAGGGCAAACCCAAGGACAATTCCGGTCCCATTCCCGAGGGGCCAGGATACAACTACAACACCATTGAGTGGCTCGAGTCTGCCACATAGTGAGTAGCCCGCACGGCTCCCTGGCATCGTACTGACACTACTCAGTGGCACTGGCTGGTACGACCAATCCCTCACAGAATGCGTCCTTGAAGAACTCGACTTTGCAACTCCCAAACCAATCGACGGCCAGCCAACCAACTACTGGTGGTGTATTGATGGAGGCGCCCAGTCCATCGCGCACCGTATGGCAAAAAAGATCAAACAGCCCGTCCAATACAACAGCCAAGTTGTCGCCATAGATGCGCAAGTCGAAGAGCGCAAGAAGCGCAAGCCCAAGGACTTTACGTCGATGAAACTCCGCATTAACAAGAATCAGGTCGTCAAGGAAAAGGAGTACTTTGCCGTGTTCAATAGTACGACGCTCGGTGCTCTTCAGAGGATGGATCTGAAGGACGCGGGTCTTCTCTGGGGCACCAAGCAGGCCATTCGGGCTTTGGGATATGGTGCTTCGTGCAAGGTTGGCATCAAGTTTGAGACTGCGTGGTGGCAGAAGCCTCCGTTCAACATCAAGAAAGGTGGTATTGCGCATACTGATCTTCCTCTTCGGGTTTGCGTGTATCCATCTTACAACATTGAGTCCAATGAAGGCCAGGATTGGGATCCTAATAAGCCTGCGGTTCTTCTCTGCTCATACACCTGGGGCCAGGATGCGCAGCGCATTGGATCTCTGATCTCACCCGAGACGCCCAAGAATGAAGAGCAGCTCCTCTCTGTTCTTCTTCACGATCTTGCGCTGTTGCACTCAAAGCAGAGCGACTACACATACGACCAGCTTCTCGCTCTTCTGAAGGATCAGTACCAGGACCATCATGCGTACGACTGGTACAGAGACGAGAACATGTCTGGTGCCTTTGCATACTTTGGACCAAGTCAATTCTCCAACATGTGGTCCGAGATCATCAAGCCCAACGCCTACGGTCAACTTTATCTTATCGGCGAAGCTTCCTCTTCCCACCACGCATGGATTGTCGGCGCTCTCGAGAGTGTCATCCGCGCAGTATATCTGATGTTTGAAGGTCTTCAGAAGCAAGAACCCGACAACGCAGCTTACAAGAAAGCAATTGAGCTCTTGAGTAAAGAACCCAACACTCCCAAAGAAGGCGGCGATGTCTTTGGCGGATTCCCAGGCGACAAGCCCCAAGAGCCGCAGAAGTTGCCGTCTGGTCTTCCGTTCCATCCTCTGCCGGAGGAGATGCCCAAGAGACAGTTGGATGCCAATCGTGATGCGAAGTTGGTGAGGGATCCACTAGAGGATGTCAAGTTTGGTGATGAGGTTTCGCTTCTGTTCTCGAGTGCTATGATCACGTTGAGTTTGATTGAGAGTTTCTTCGAGTTGCAGGTTGACGAGGCCAAGGACAAGCCCCAGTGAACATGTAGTATCGACAGATACGGGGAAATTGATAGGGTCTTTGTGTACCAAATTGAGCAATAGAATGAGCTCGAATTGGTGAAGCTAGCTCGGATTCTTCAATCCCCTCATGAGACTTATCACCATAAATCGTCTTCATCGTCACTCCAGTCCGCGCCATCGTCGTCATCGACCCATTCGTCATCGTCTTCTTCCACCTGGCCCTCCTCAAACATCATTGGCGGAGTCACAGGCTGGCCCTTGCTCTCAACTTCACTCCACAGCGTACCCCTCAAAGCGTGATCCCTGATCCAATCCTGGCATGAGGCAATAGGACCCCTTCTCCTTGATCTTCTGTCATATCGTTTATGTGTAGCCACGGTCGAGACGGTGATTTTGTTGTCAGGATCTACTTCTTGCCAGTGAGGTATCTCGCTACTGAAGTCATATAGGTAGGGCGGCCAGTCGCAGAAAGCCATTGAGATTTTGGGCCCCTTGTACGGTGGACCGTAATCCCTCGGGTCGTTGATTTTGGCCCATGACCTCGCCCATTCTACTTTGACATCCTCGCCGAGATCAGGTCGTACGAAAACAGCCGCCTCCAAATGTGGACATGCGGCCATATATTCGAAGAATTGATCCTCAGCCATGACGTTGTACAGGCATAAACGTCGCAGTTTCGGCCATTTGATTAAGACATGAGGTTGTGTAATTTCAATCTCAGTGTCAACGTATAATTCGTCTTTAACGCTGATAAGTTCTTCGAGGTTGACCAGAGCCTCGAATCCCTGTCTGAGTGTCTCCAAGATGTCTTTGTGTTGTAGCGGGTCCAAGTCTCTTAAGGGCATATCCACGATGATAGTTTTGAGGACTGGTGCAAGAGTGATGAGCACGTCTTTGAGTATGTGAATCGTTCGAAGGTCCTGCATTGGCGCGTCTCCCCAATTGTGCGTTGAGTATTCAGAATATCCATCATCCACGGGGGATCTTGAACGAGGTGCGCGACGGCTGCCAGTTTGTGATCCATCGGTCCATTGATCGCTCTGGTCACTTGCAATGTCACTGTCTGAGCCGTCGCTCAGACGACCAGGCTTCTTCTTACCACGACGAACAGACGGGGCAACGTACTCATAGGTGGAAGCAGTGTCAAACTTGTAATGTAATGGGTTGAGATATAGTTTTGCTGAGCCATAGGCTTCACATGGTGACCGCCCAGTGATTGGGCTGTTCTGAGAGATGTATCGTCTGAACCTGCGAAGTTTTGACTTTCTATCAATGTAGAGACAGTTTTGCCAGATGAGTTTGCTAGCAGTGGGATGTACCGCTTTGCACACCCTCGTCAAGGACACGAGTGTTTTCGTAATGGGGTGTGATGCGGGGAGGATCGGTCGTGCAGCATCATTCTGAGGGACCAGATTCTCAACTATCAACAAAATGATCTCGATTGGGAGCGTGGTACTACCAGAAGCAATTGTGTGTTCAGCTTCCATGTTGGATATTTGTCGAGATGACAAAATAAGAATGCTTTCAGTTGATGCGGTCTGCTGTTGCCTTGCGCGTTGAGGTTATTCAACTAACCGACAAGCGGCTCGCTTAAGATGCCCCGATACGTAAATGCGCCTCAACAAACCGATTCTCACTGATGTCAATCATAAACTGCTTAGAATTAACTGGACATCGCTTTTGCTTCTTTTGCTACCACAGACTCAAGTTTGCGCACAGTAACCGTCGCATATCGTCACAAGTGTTGATATAGGGATGATATCTCGCTAAGACATGATAAACTTCACCAGAAGTAGGGACACCCGGTCTGTTTGCCATTCGAAATGAGGTCCTGCAAACATTTTCGGATTCTCAGGGAAGCACTGCTTTCTTCGTTGCTTGTTTGCTTGTTTTGAAAAACTCCAAACACAGCCATCTCTTATCCTACGGTTGTATGCTGCCTTGAATGCTGGTGCCTGTTTGAACAAGCAGAGAACCTTCTAGAGCTCATCATGGGCTATATAAACCCCCCCTTCTTCCTATCAGTTAAGAGAAGTCAAGTCAGTTCTTGAATCTCATAGTCAAGATTAAAGAAAGCTTAACCCTGAGAACATCCAACGAAATGGCGGACCCTTCGATCTACACGGTTGGGTGGATCTGCGCCCTGACAAAAGAGCTAGTTGCAGCAAAAAGCTTTTTTGATGAAGAGCACGCAGTGACCCTAGACGTACAAGATCCCGCAGACAACAACAGCTATTCCTTTGGGAGAATGGGGAAGCATGACGTTGTTGTGGCATCCTTGCCCATGTCCGTGTATGGAACAGTATCAGCTGCGACTATAGCCAGAGACATGTTACGAACATTTCCCAATATTCGCGTCGGGCTTATGGTTGGTATTGGCGGCGGTGCTCCAAGCCCTCAGCATGACATTCGTCTTGGAGATGTCGTGGTTAGTGCCCCTTCAGGAACCAGAGGAGGAGTCCTTGATTACAGCCGCGGCAAGGCAGTGCAACAGCAAGAGTTCCAGTTGACTGGGTCGTCAAATCAGCCACCTCAACTTCTATTGACCGCAGTGGGCGCACTAGGAGCGGATTATAAAATGAAAGGCCATGAACTGGAGGAAAGAATCCAGGAAGTCCTAACTAAACTACCTCGCCTCAAGAGAGAGTATGCTCGTCCCGTGGCAGCGGAAGACAGACTCTACGAAATAAGTCACATTCATCGAAGATCCCCAGAATCCGCAGCATGCAAAGATAACTGCGGCGAAGAAAACCTCGTCACCCGAGAGGCCCGAGGCGACGATGAAGATAACCCAATGATCCATTACGGTCTCATTGCCAGCGCTGACATCCTCGATAAGGATGCGACTATCCGGGATAAGCTAGCAAGGGAACAGGGTGTATTGTGTTTTGAAATGGAAGCAGCTGGTTTGATGAACCATTTCCCCTGTCTGATTATACGTGGGATTTGCGACTATTCCGACACACACAAGAACGACGAATGGCAGTGTTTTGCGGCCATGACAGCTGCAGCTTATGCGAAGGAGTTGCTTCAGAAGATTCTACCAACCAGCATACAAGATCAGAAGCCTCTTGCCAAAGTACTTGGCGAAAGTGAGTAAACATTGGAGGTCGGGGTGTTGGAGGCACTAAATAGCTGCATAGTCAAAGAAAACTTACAAAGCATTACTGCGAGTGTGAAAGGCACGAGTGAGACCATGTTTTTCATTCAGAGAGAAAAGCGATACTCGGACGTAGAACGCTGGCTCAAGCCGCCAAGGTACTCGACAAATGTGGCCAAAGCCAGGAAGCGCCGTCATGTTGATTCTGGACTCTGGTTCATCAACAGTCCGATTTTCGAGGAGTTCAAGGCTGGCTCACGGAAACACCTTTGGCTCCATGGGTTAGCTGGCTGTGGGAAAACGGTGCTAAGCTCTCGGATCTTTGATTATCTTAGTGATACAAGTGACATCCCTACTCTAGCACACTACTTCGACTTCAACGATGCTGAGAAGCAATATATTGATTGACTTCTTCGGTCATTAGCATTCCAACTCTGCCGACATGGAGGGGACGCTGCGTTAGCGAAGCTCTATGAGCTATTCATATCCCACGACAATGGCTCGAATCCCCCAGACGAGCTACAGTTGGAAACATACATCAAGTCTATTCTAAGAAGTTTTGATCGCGCAATTATTCTGATTGATGCCTTGGATGAGTGTAGGTCAAGACATTCCCTTCTTGCATGGATCGAGCGGCTTGCAGTGGAGAATGTGCAATTCCTCTTGACCGCCAGGCCTGAAGACGACATTCAATCTCAGACTCTTCGTTTCTTTGGGAGGGAGAACTGTCTGAGCTTAGACAAGGCCTCCATCAACAGTGACATTAAGTCCTATGTTCATTCAGACCTTGATACAAACCCAGGATTTATGGAGAAAGCCTTGAGTGAAGAGTTGCGCAACGAAATCTGTACCGAGGTTGGAGAGAGAGCAGATGGAATGTAGGCACTGGCAAGTTTTAAGCATTCTTCTATCATACTGCTAATGTGATATCTAGGTTTCGATGGGCCGCTTGTCAGATGGACAGTTTGGCAGCTTGTAAAACTCCAAACGCAGTCCGCAAATGCCTCAAATCCCTTCCTCAGGACCTAAACGAGACATATGACCGCATCCTGGAAGGAATACATCCTGATGATAGGAGTGACTCAATTCGACTATTACGATTCATCCTGCACTCCGGACAGCCCCTGACTCCAGCCGAAGCTGTTGAGATTCTAGCCATACGTCCCGATGAGTATCAAACTAGACAAAGATTCCATTCTGGAAACAGGCTCTTCACATTCTCGAGCATAGAGAGATATTGCCCGGGTTTCATATCAATTGTGAAAATCGGAGAAGGACACGAAGATGATGATGGATGGAGTATACACGGGGAACAAGTCCATCTTACACACTTTTCAGTCAAAGAATATCTCCGACAAAAAGACGCATTTTCTAAGCTCAGCTCGGCGAGTGCTATAACTCAGACTTCACTTGCTTATCTTACTGATATAGATGGGCCGTGTTATCGCATGTGCGCCGACTTTGCGTTCGCTAGGCGGGCAGCATATATTTGGCCTCAATTCGCACTAATATCACGATCCGAAGACACGACTGCGAGAGTTGTTGCTGAGTTTCTTCTAGACTCAGAAGCTCTGTCAAAGTGGTACCGGATCTCCACGACATCGGTCACGGATTGGAATCATCCTTTCGGACAAGAACAAGAACTTCCCCCTGCATATCACTTCCGCAAAGCTTGGGATTTACCAGCACCCACTACATCAGGACTATATCACGCTTGCAGTAGAGGACTGTTGGGTGCTTTGAGGTGTATGATACAGCACAGTCGACTTGAAATCCGGCCTGATGAGATGGAAACCTCTCTGGTGATTGCTATTCGAGGCAAACATCCCGAGATGGTTGAGGTACTCCTGAGGCACGGCGTTACGCCCAATGCATCGGACCATTTCTATGGCTCTGCTGTTTACAGTGCTACAGAAGCGGGAATCGATGATGTGGTGACACTACTGATTAGAGAGGGAGCCAACGCCAACGGTCACGGCGGACAGAAAGCCGGCTACAGGTCTGCCCTATTTGCTGCATCTCAGAATGGTCACTTGGAGATAGCGAAGCAGCTACTCCAGGTCGGGAATTATGCCAGTTTTCAGCATACCCAAAACTCCTGCCCGATTCAAACAGCTCTCAAAAACGATCATACCAAAATCGTGAAGCTACTCACAGAATGGGGCACCTGCAAAGACATCAACTGCGGCTTACTGGAAAGTGCAGCCTATTATGGCAAGATTGAAATGGTTCACACCTTGCTAGATTGTAGACCAGATGACGATTGCAAATCCAGGGCTCTCTCAAAGGCATGCGAGGCTGGGCAAGTAGATATTGTTCACCTTCTCCTTTCCAGTGGCACAGAGATAGACTACAACTGTCCAGTGGACAATTGTCTTACTCTTGGGATAGAATCCGGCAATGAGCTTGTTGTGAAGATGCTGTTGGACAATGGGTCCGAGATTTACAAGGGACAGTTTGCTAACGTGGCAGTGTTGAAAGCCTTGGAGGGTTGTCACCAAGGGTTGATAAAAACTCTCGTTGATACTATAGAGGCTCTTGGTCATATCAACGCTAGCCACATTAATACTCTTAGGGCTGCTTCTGAACTGCGGCATAAAGATATTCTGCGACACTTTGCGGTCTTGTTTTCGGATCAGACCACGGTAGATCGTCTCGGTTTCTTCGGGGTCATGAATCTCCTATACGACATTCTACTTGGAGGTAACAAGCATATCCTCCAACCTTTGTTGAAAGAAGCCAAAGAGTGGTACTTCGACAAAGATGAAGAAGGCGAGTTGCTTTCGCCCATCGCGATCGCCGCATCCACTGGAAATGCAATTGCAGTAGCACAGCTTATAGATGAGGGGGCCGACATCACACATAAGGGCTCAGCCCTTATACATGCTGCAGCTGAAGGACACGAGCACGTCGTCCGATTGCTACTGGAAAGAAAGGTCGACGTTAACCAAAAAATTGACAACGATTTCTACGAAACAGGCGGTGGCCCTTTACTGGCATCCCTAGCAGGAAAGGTACGGAGTGATCATATAGTTCTCATGCTGCTGGATCACGGAGCAGACTACAACCACCAAGATATCTACGGCAACTGCGCCCTGCATCTAGCAGCTAAATATGGCAAACTTGGCGTTGTAAAAAAGCTGCTGGAACTCGGAGATGATGTCAATAAGAGGAACGGTGAAAATGAGGCCCCATTGCATCTAGCTTACAAAGATGTGATCTCGGCATTACTAGCCGCAGGAGCCAGCGTTAATGCGAGAGACACTCATAACCGCACGCCACTACACTATAACGCTTATCGTGGTACAGTCGATGGAGTGAAGCTTCTTTTGAGTTATGGAGCTGATGGGTCTGCTCGTAGACATACGGGGACCACTGCCTTGCATGAAGTTTTGAGATCAAAACAAGCATCCAATTCTGAAGTTGTGAGACTTGTTGAACTTTTGCTTGAAAGCGGAGTTGATGCTACTGAGGTGGATGCTTCGGGGTCAAGTCCTCTCCATTATGCATGTTATGGATCTCGCGTCGGCGCCGCGTCCCTGTTGCTCAAGCGCGGGGTCAACGTAAACCAGAAGAACAACCAAGGGATATCTCCTTTTCAGTTTGCAACTTGCGGACATGTTTCCGAGGCAACTTTCAGTCTCGTGTCTCTACTGGTAAAGTACGGAGCTGATGCAAATACTCAAGACAATGAGGGAGACACGGCTCTACACTGTTCGTATTCTGATATCGACAAATCATCAAGCATGGCTGAGCTGCTGTTGGACTTCGGTGTCGAGATCGATACGCAAAATCTCAGGGGCGAGAGCGCACTGTTTGGAGTTCTGAACAGCGACTCTGACTTAGACATAGGCAAGCTTTTGATAGAGAGGGGAGCCAATGTCAATGTTTCGAATGATGAGGGAGATACAGTTCTGCACAAAGCTGACGACAGAATCTTTGGAATTTTCGATATGTTGCTGAGATACGGAGCTAATCTAAATGGATTAAATAGAAACGGGAACTCGCCTCTTGCAGAGCTTTACAAGAAGGGGGATAAGGCAAAGCGAGTGGCACAGATGTTAGTTGAGAAAGGAGGCAAGGATATCCGGGGCGGAAAGGAGAACTAGTCCAAGACGTCTCGAGCGCAGAACTAAGCGGGTAGTCGTGATATGAGGATAGAAGGGAAGATACGGAAGTTTAGGTTGACTTCATATGCTTCTTGACATCCTTTAATCAGTGCTCCCACTGCTAGTATGTCTGACAGGTAGATCATAATATTCTTGCTTCTATCATGCAATGAAACCATACTACGGATAGCCACCCGTTGTGCCGGTAAACCGCAACATCCTCAACTGCTCCAATATGCGTTGAACTGCAGGGTACAGCCAGATCTTCTCCCATCTAGTGCACATTCCCGTAAGTTTGCATCCACAAAGTCAATTCGCCTCACAAGGCTGTGTTACACTACATGTTGCCTCAACGAACCAGTAGATCATTCCTCAAAGCGCATTAATCCATCCTTCAACGCACTGCAACACTGCATCGTGAAAGAATCCTCAACTCTTAAGAGTGCAGATCGTCATCGTAACCAGCCACACTCGGATAAACACTACTAATTCGGAAATAAACTAGCTTGTGGCACAACTCAATTGATGACAAGGTTTCTTATCTCGCTGACCCGCAAAAGAACCGGTGAGCCCAAGACTTATCCAAACAGGCTTTTTTGCAAGCTTTTACAAAAGTCCGCCGAGGGTCAAGAAAGAGGGGAAATGCTTGGATGGAGCCTAGAAAAGATCATCATGTCATTTCGCGGTGGCTGATAAACACCCATCTCTCTATCTCAGATCCCTGTCGATGCGACGAATAAGCGTAGAAAGATGCTTAATGCCCAGCGCCAACTCTATCACAGCGCTAGTCAATCACTCTATCTCTCGTGCCAAGCGGTCGATAATCCCTGCGACCTGCCGTTATCAACATAGGTCGGATTGGCGAATACTCCAAAAGTTCCAGGCGACGTGGGATCTGAGTCGGCGCTAGTTCCTGGAAGAGGCAGTTCCTGCGGGGAAGCAAACACGACGCCAAGATTCGATCGCCAGAGACATCCCTGGAACTGCCTGTTTTGGATCCCGCGGCCGTGAGAGGGTCCTTGGTTCGTGGGACATTTTCCGTGGCTATGCAGAAGTGCCGTGCAGGACATTGTACTATCACGAAATAGCCTGGGGTTGTGACGAGTAGATTACAGCAAAACTTAATTCCGTACGATTAGCAATATATAAATATCAACTATTTCCAACCTTAGAAATCCCCTTCCTCACTCCTCATCCCTCTCTTTGCAGCTCAGTCCAGTCCAGTCCAGCCCAAGATGAGATTCACCACCCTCTCCCTCCCCCTCTTCGCCCTGGCGGCCAGCGCCACCAAGAAGCCCCTCGTCAACGAGCTCAAGCTCCAGAAGGACATCAACATCAAGGACCTCATGGCCGGCGCCCAGAAGCTGCAGGACATCGCCACGGCCAACGGCAACACCCGTGTCTTTGGTGGCGCCGGCCACAACGCCACTGTCGACTGGCTCTACAAGACCCTCAAGGCGACTGGCTACTACAATGTCAAGAAGCAGCCCTTCACTGAGCTGTACTCTGCCGGTACTGCCTCTCTCAAGGTTGACGGCGATGATATCACTGCTGCCATCATGACTTATACTCCTGCTGGTGAGGCTAGTGGTCCTCTTGTCGTTGCTGAGAATCTTGGCTGTGAGGCTAGTGATTTCCCCGCTGAGTCTGAGGGTAACGTTGTTCTTGTTCTTCGAGGAGAGTGCACCTTTGCTCAGAAGTCTGCCAACGGTAAGACTGCAGGAGCTGCTGCTGTCATTGTCTACAACAACGTTCCTGGCGAGTTGGCTGGTACTCTCGGTGAGCCCTTTGGCGAGTTTGCTCCCATTGTTGGTATCAGCCAGGAGGATGGTCAGGCTATCCTTGCCAAGACCAAGGCTGGTGAGGTCACTGTTGACCTCAAGGTTGATGCTACCGTTGAGAACCGTGTCACCTTCAACGTCATTGCTGAGACCAAGGAGGGTGACCACGACAACGTCCTCGTTGTTGGAGGCCACTCTGACTCCGTTGCTGCCGGTCCCGGTATCAAGTAAGTTCCCAACATGTCTTTGAAATTCGTCGATGCTAACAAACTCTAGCGATGATGGCTCTGGTATCATTGGTATCCTCAAGGTTGCCCAGGCTCTCACCAAGTATCGCGTCAAGAACGCCGTCCGCTTTGGTTTCTGGAGTGCTGAGGAGTTTGGTCTTCTCGGATCATATGCTTACATGAAGAGCATCAACGGTTCTGACGCTGAAGTCGCCAAGATCCGAGCCTACCTTAACTTCGATATGGTAAGACATCCAGTCACCTTGATAAAAGCCAAATACTGACAAATAACAGATTGCCAGCCCCAACTACGTCTATGGTATCTACGACGGTGATGGAAGTGCCTTCAACCTCACCGGCCCCGCTGGCTCCGACGCCATCGAGAAGGACTTTGAGCGTTTCTTCAAGACCAAGCGTCTCGGCTATGTCCCCTCCGAGTTCAGCGGCCGCTCTGACTACGCCGCCTTCATCGAGAACGGCATTCCCTCCGGCGGTCTCTTCACCGGCGCCGAGCAGCTCAAGACCGAGGAGGAGGCCAAGAAGTTTGGCGGCGAGGCTGGTGTCGCTTATGATATCAACTACCACAAGATCGGCGACGACATCAACAACCTCAACAAGGAGGCTTTCCTCGTCAACACCCAAGCCATCGCTAACTCTGTTGCTCGCTATGCCAAGACCTGGAAGAGCCTGCCCAAGGTTACCCACAACACTCGACGATGGGATGCTGAGGTTGCTTCTGTTCTGAAGCGATCTAGCGGACACAGCCATGCTGGCGGTCCTTGTGGATCTGTCTCCGTTTAGGATGTATAACTTGTAAAAGTCTGTATTATGAGAGATGAGCGAGTTTATGTAGAGTAGATAAAATGAGAAGACGAATTATGAGCTGAAATTGGTCATGATAGGACTGTGATTGCATTTTTCATGCCTTGATGTGAGACTGACATATTCAAGCGCGATGACTTCTTCTGATTCATGGTATCGATTAGGCACGCGGCTCGCCAATACCAAAGCGGAGTTTGCTTACGTTTACATCATCAAATCTCACTCCTGCAACCACTAACTTCTTAGATGGAGCAAAACTTCTTTTTCGTGGACGGCTTGAATGCTGATAGAACTTCGAAAAAGCTCATGCGACGACATGTAATGAAGGGCAAAAATGCCGGCAAAACATTTCATCGACCATCGCGGACGAACCAGGTTGTTCAGTATCGGCCAATGGAAAGAATTCCCCGACCGCTCGCGACTCAATTCTTCAGCTTCCCGTTTCCTGTGCCGGTAACAAAAGTTGCTGGTAAAGCGATAGATGACTGTGAGTTGATGCCCATTGAGGTTGGCGCGTTGTGCTGATAGTCTAGTCTTCAACATGACAGTCGGACACGTATATCCAGTTCAGCTGGGCTTCTCGTGTAACAATGACAAGGCCAAATGGCTCGAGATCATGTTCCACGATAAAGCGTGCAAGTAATACGCCCTACAAACACTACACTAGCTAACGATCCAAAGCTTACGATTGCTCCCTGGCTCTTATCCAAGCGTCAAACGAGATATATCTCGGCATAGGCTACAACTGCACCAACTCGCTGAGCTGTATATCTCAGACTCTCGATCAACTCAAAGCGAGATTGAATAGCAAAGAAGCTTTGTCGGACCAAACGATTTCGATCATATTGGCTCTTGTTAATCAAGAACAGACAGCAGAACATTACGAGGCTGCTGAGACGCACATGGTGGGTTTGAAGAAGATAGTGGACCTTCATGGTGGGCTGGAGAATATTGGAGATGCTGTCGTTGCTGTCAAGATTTGTCGGTGAGTATGTGTTTCGTCAACTTTGCATGGCAGGTTGCTGATGTCTACAGGACTGATGTTCTCTTGGCCATGCAACAAGGCGGACATCCACTGTTTCATCGAGATCATATATGTCACGTAAAGCGCAATCTAGCGTACAAGGGATTCACTTTACAGCAAGACTCGGCTGCAGACTCCAGTCAACTTCACCCAACCCTTCAAGAAGCATTCTCCGACGCCATGGGATTGTGCAGACTGCTCAACAAACACCAGGATCAGAAGCCTCTCGATCTCCTTGATTTTCAAGAAGTCTTGGTATCCATCTGCTATCGACTGCTGCAATTTCGCACGATGGCGGAATCCAGGTTCAAGCAGGATACTCAGTTTCCTTACCACCTCGGGCTATCCCTATTTATGATGACGGTCTACTTTAATAATACACAGGACCGCATAGCTAGACGGGGACTCATCAAGGCTCTTGTGAAGGAAGCCATTGAGCCCAAGCTGAACGAGGATGAAGGGTATTTCAAGTTCTGGCTTCTCATCTTGGGAGGAATTTCAGTTCCAGCGAAAAATGGCCGTGAGTGGTTTATTGAGACACTTCGAGAGCAAGCTCCATTGCTTGGCATCTTGACTTGGGAACAGGTTAAGGAATGTTTAGCAAGGTTCCCGTGGATGGACGCTATTCATGACGAACCAAGTCGGAAGTTATGGGATAAAGTCCGCTCGGTAGACGTGTAATCATTTGTTCACTTCACGGAGTTAAAGCTCAAATGAAAGAAACCCGTTAACTCCGTTCAAGTTTCACTCCAAGAGAAGATAATCAGCCAATGAGGTTTTCTGAAGATACCGAGAGTCTTCTAACCAGATTTGGTCACAAATCTCTCATTGGCTCGAGCCTGACTATAGTGGCGCCAGGATCTCAATTGACATCTTGAGATGGTTTCCGAATCGGGTAGCAAGTCTTGTATTGGATGGTTTGAGAACAAGGCTTCAATGTAAACATCCAGACTTCCAGCCGAGGGTTCTTTGAGTATAAGTAGAGAAGGTGGTCGCACTTAGTTAATACAGACATCAGTCATCTCTACACATCCACAATATACTCAGATTATTCCTTCAATATTGCAAGACACCTTCTCATCTATCATCATGGCATCAACCACACACACAGACTTTGGAGCTAACACCGAAGCCATCGAAGTTGCCAAAGCCTTTTCTAACAGTATCCGTGGCAAAACAGTCCTCATCACTGGAGTCAACCGTGGAGGTATTGGCTTTGCAACCGCGCAGGGCTTTGTAAGTCCCCCCGTCCTGGATCAACTCACATGCTCACCATTTCAAGTCCACTCAGTCTCCGGCCCATGTCATCCTCGCCGGCCGCAGTCCTTCCAAGGCAAAGGAGAGCATCGATGAACTCAAGGCTGAGTTCCCAGATGTAGACTACCGATTCTTGGAGGTCGACCTCTCTAGTCAAGAGTCCGTGCGCAACGCAGCCAGAGAAGTCCTTTCTTGGTCTGACATACCTGCTATTAATTTTATCATTAACAGCGCAGGCGTCATGGCCATTCAAGAGCGTATTTTGTCCAAGGATGGCATCGAGATGCATCTGGCAACCAACCACATCGGTCACTGGCTTCTCAGCTGCCTCTTAATGCCCAAGCTCATCAAAGCATCCGAGGGCAAACCAAAGGGTTCTGTTCGTGTCATCAATGTCACTTCTGGCTCGCCTACAGCATCAAACATGCGCTGGAGCGACATGAACTTTGACAAGAAGAACAAAGACCTTCCTCAGGAAGAGCAGCCAAGCTACGAGTTACTTAAACTCTGGGGATATGAAAACAGCGAAGAAGTTGCTTATGTCCCCCTCGATGGTTATAATCGCAGCAAAGTCGCCAACGTCCTTTTCGGCATCGAGGCTAATAACCGTCTATTTGAGAAGCACGGTATCCTCACTCTTGCTGCTCACCCTGGTGTAATCATGACGACTGAATTGAAGAGAAACTTTCCCAAAGAGACGGTGGAGGCTGTTGAGAAGTTGGGCGCGATGGGATTCTATACTCCCAAGTCGGTGGACGCTGGGGCTTCGACTAGTCTTGTTGCTGCATTAGATCCCAAGCTTGCGATCGGTGTGGGAGAGACTTATGAAGGAAGCGAGAATTATGGAGCGTATCTCGCTGATTGCCAGATCAATGCTGGAGCGAAGCCGCTGGCTGTTTCGAGCAGTGAGGCTAAGAAACTGTGGGATTTCTCTGAGGAGGCAACTGGACAGAAGTTTTCGTGGTAGATATCTTGCGAGTCTCTATCATTTCTTCTGTTAATTGAGTTTGAAGGACTTACCGATCATTCTAGTAATTCCATAAGTCTGAAATGTCCTTCCTCGCGTATTGTAAATTTTCATGTATCGTGTACGTTGGTCAAATCGAATTAAATCAACTTATGCCAGGGCGGTCATAGAAAGTAATATCTTCAGCAAGAAACATCAAGAGTAAAGCCTGGTACGACAGCCTTATGAGAACAGCAAACAATGAGTTTAACGTCACATTTGTATATACGTGTCATCTTAATATTCAGAGCCTTTACCTCGGTGTAGACATTGACGGCATGTTGACTCTTGGGATAGAAAAATAAATGATAATTTATTTTAGATTCAAAAGCAAAGTAACTAAATATATCGCACTCACTGCAGCTATCATCAAATGTCTATACCAAGATCAAACCTCAATAGGAATCAAGGCGATTTGTCCAGTGGAATTCGGAGGTTATAGATCCATATTGAATGTCAAACGTTGTCGTTGCCTCGTTGGCATTGATCTTGATGTTGGCTGCGTAGTGTGTGTATTTCGGAGTTGCTTTACCCTTCACCAGATTCATCTGGGTAGGCTGGATAGAAATTCGTGGAAGGACAGCTCCCAGCTGAGAAATCTTGTGAGCCATTTGGATTACTGGAGCTATATTCTTGACGATAACATCATTCCGAACAGCGGCCTCAATGGTGACAGTGAGGTTGCCGTCCTGAACCTTGCTGTCTAGGCAGGACTTGGCCTGCACAAAGAGGAGTTTGTCTTGAAGGGGGTATCCGCTACCTTGGTTGTTTAGAACGACCTCCTTGGCCTTGCCGGACTTAAGATGAATATCAAATGCTGTGAGACCTGCCGCGGCGTCGAACTCGGTAGCGAACTGATACCAAGTAAATACTTCGTCAAAGAAACCGAATGATTGACCCCCGCCCATCATCATGCGACTGGCCTGAACTGCGGTCCGCTTCCCGTTCTTAGTAAGAACACTCAAAGAAATCTGAAGTGTATCGGGGTCGCGGCCAGTACTCTTGCTTGTTCGAACTCGAACTTTGCCCTCGAAGGCAATTTTTGATGGTTCAGCGGCAGGTTCCAACTTGTCGACGTATGGTTTAACATCGACGATCTCAATGGGATCACTCAGTTGAACAGCCGAAGGGACGGTGTCAATGAGGTGCCCGAACACAGTCGCACACGTCGTCTGAAAGGTCTGATAGTCTTCCAACTTGGTCATGGTGACGTTTCTATCGGATCCGAAGATGCGCTTGTCAGAGTTTGTGGTTTCGTTGCGACCAAAGACAAGCGGGTTCGCACCGTTGCTCGAAAGGTATTCTTTGACGACCACGTTATCGAACTGATCAGAAGTGCTATCGAACTTGGGCTTGTTAGACGGAGACGGCTTTCCTCCTGCGATCCGGGGGTTCTCGGTGCTGTGGACTCCTCCGAGGGTATGGCCACAGGCCACGAGGGCAATCATCTCTTGCTGGGTGAAGCCCGCCTTTGCGAAAGCTGCCAGTGTACTCTTCAACTTATCTTCAGGCTTGGGAACACCAGCTTGTCCAGCCTGTGTAGCATCGATACGTCCCATACGGAGGGGAACTTTTTGGCCACCGCAACTAGCAACGGATGCAACGAGGCTCAGAGCCAACATGTCTGCGCCACTCGAGCGAGGCGAGACGAACTCGTGAAGTTCTGACAGAGTATGATTAAAAGCCGCGCCGTTATTTTCGTCACGATGCGTTTCGAACATAATTGAAGCATCGAGACCACCGGTGCCTCTGCTTTTATCGTGGGTGATGGTATCGTGGAAGACAGTTCTTATCCACTCTGCTGCAAGTTGCCTGCCAACTTCGCCAGAATTGAAGCCACAAGGCACGACCACTAAAGGCGTTAGAAGATGCCATGGGTGATCGCGGCTATATCAAGACTTACAATCTGTAAAACCAAAGCGAATAGTACCACTTTGCATGGCATACAAGTCCTCTAGGAAATCTGTTTTGGCCGGCCAAACATACTTGGCCTGTGCACAGGCTGCCGAAAGGCACCACAAACTGATGGCTTGGAGGAGTCTCATCGGGAAGATGCGAATATGAATGAACAGAGAGATTAATTCATAGGAAAAAGGCTATTGGCAATGGACCGGCTTAGCACAAGATTTTAGCCCCTACAATGTAGAACGGAGTGATAAAAACATAAGACTTACATAGGTGCAATATACATTGTACCTAAACTTCCATAATGCAGGTTTCGAGTGGAGAGCGCTAGCACCGTCGATCCCTTCGTATTTTACCGAAAGCGACATTAGTTACGGAGTAGATACAGCAATTATTTATACGACGGGCTGTGCGTAGCGCGGTTGCAGTCGAGAAAATGGAAAGGTCTTGCTCAGAACTGACGAATGACATGACAGATAACACCAATCTAGGAGAGTTTAGAGGAATACGAGGAGTTTCTAATTATAAAGACCGAGGGGCCCGGTCTTGATTGGTAATTATCTGCAGGGTCTAGTTACGCAGGGACCCAACGACTTTCACCTTTCAGCATTGCGGTGGGGGTAAGGGGGTGACAAGGAATTGGGTCAGATCAAATTGTGAAGAGTGGTAACCCTAGATAACTGCAGGCAGCTT
The DNA here is from genome assembly GCA_013364945.1 of Fusarium tupiense. Taxonomy (NCBI): domain Eukaryota; kingdom Fungi; phylum Ascomycota; class Sordariomycetes; order Hypocreales; family Nectriaceae; genus Fusarium; species Fusarium tupiense. The sequence goes on from JABEEO010000369.1 coordinate 21,752, forward strand.
GATAAGACCCCAATTCACACAGCATTTCCCGTGGACGATGATGATAGCGGAGATAAATGAGAATGGTTGGGCCGCCAAGATAGTCCCAATAAAGTCGGGCCCTCCCGCGTCCTCATAGTTTGAGTGTGTCTGAAGGTCTTAGCTGGCTTGGCTAGCTCTTACTGGTAGAGATCATGACTGTACTCCTGATGAAGAGACATCTGAGCGTGTATGGGAGCTTATATCCCATCAATCAGAACATTAATAATGAGACCCGCTCGCAAAAAGCTCATGGTCGAATTCAACGTCAGCAGCACAGTCGCCTTTCTGTCTCTAACTCTACTAACGAGAAAGAAACCATTCCGTGCCCGAAGTAGATACTCCAGAGAATAGTTGAGTTTGTTGTACGGGGGTATTATAGGCTTAGTCTGCGCGTAATGTGGACGCAGGAAATCTTTGCAATATTCATGCTTGCCATAGCTTCTCAGATGAAGCAAGCTCTAGGGTTCACCGAGGCTTTATCCAAGACAGCAAGTGGAGGAGTCTATGAGAATGCCTGCTTGAAGAGAATCGCCATATGGTGGTGGATAGTGGCTGGGCAAGCTCGGCCGAAGAGGCCGATCTGTTGATCATACCTGCCTTCTTACATTATGGGTTTCTTTGGTCTACTGGCTATTTGATAGTTGACAAAGGATGAACAGACTTGCCTTAATTGCACTACAAAAGTTGGCTTTCGGCCTAGAATCTACATCCCAGAATTGGTTCTTTATCGGGGAACTTATCATACGGGGTGGGCAGTTTCAAAGACTAGAACGCCTTATCTCTAAAGCCTGGACCAAAGATCCTTACTCCAAGGATATTGGAGCTTGAGGTGCGTAAGCAGCTCAGGGATTCTAAGATTTATGCTGATCTTCCTGTGTAAGTGACACTGAATTACATTGAGATCTTACTAATCTTGAGGTAGTATCGTTGTTTATGTGTAGAAGGTAGATCAGCCTGCGCTGACGAATAAGGGCTGAGAGATCGAGTTTACAACTTGGTTTACTCTCAAGCTACTTGTTTAGTTCAAATTTAGTGTACTCTAGAGTTGTTTTACTACGGAAGCGATGTTTTTGGTTGGCTTCTGTGTCTTAGTTTGACCAGCCTAAACCTAAGACTCAAATCTAGATAGAAAACTAGAACATGTTGTTTCTCTTTCGTGCTATTGTTGTAACTTTTTGCCACGGGTAAATGGCTACAAAAACTCACTGTAGACTGTCATCACATGCTTTATCCTTCAATAGAGCAAGAGTTCTCTCGCAATCTCACGCAGCTCCAGGGTATGCAAGATCATCTCTACTTTGTTGGGTTAGCCCCTCACCCTCTCCATCCAACGATCACTCCCCGTTGACCGGTTAAATTCCCCAAAGCGACAAAACATACATATAACCCAGGCCAGCTCAGATACCCGATAAACCCAATCTATGCTTAAACCACCCGTCAACTGTCAAGATCCAAGTTCCTGATAATCATACACAGCGTCCAGCCAATCACGCCCACAATTCCTCCCCAACAGACCTGGCAAACCCCTGCGCCGCTAGGACTCAATAGGGAATAATCCGGTGCTCATCTCGGCGCTTTACCCCGCGTTTCGCCTCCCGTCGCAGCCAAACTCGCACACCCAAAGGCAAAGAAATTCAACGCTCTTCTACCCTCTACACGTGCGTGTATGTAATGTACACCTGACATAGTTACCTTACCTTACCTTACCTTACCTCCCTCCTAGTGTTAATCCTGACACTCTCGTCTTCAGTGCCAAGTCAACGAACGACACGGGGGTTACCTATTCGTAACCACGTTTCAAGTCTATTTAACTGGTCGACGTCGGACACGTCTCCCCTTTTTTTCTTTTCTTCACCGTTGAGCTTTTCCTCACTCAAAGCAAGCATCGCCAGAAACCCTCGTTCAAAACAGTGGATATCCCCCTTCGAATATTGACAGCCAGACTATATAGCTTTTTGACCACCTCCCTATTTCAGCCACCTCACACTCACTCTCATGTCCGCGTCTCCACCCAGCGGCTCGTCCAAGCGACGGGTGCGCACAGAGGCTCAGATGAGCCAGAAGCGACTGGCAGATCGCGTCAAGCACAGGGAGAACCGACAGGAGCACAAGCAGCGCATGGAGCGCATGGAAGCAGACATTGCACAGATCAGAAAGAACCTCGACACCGTTTCCGCCCAGCTCCGGACGCTCCCGCAGTTGAGCGCTGATCTCGTGGCTCTGCAGCAGAGATCTTCGCAGAAACCCCCTGGCGAGGCTTATGAGATGGACACGAGCGTTGACACCCCGGACTTCCCCGCAGGGCGAAGAGCTGCGGCGGCGGGTGCTCCATGTGCTGCTGCGGCGGACCACCACGACATCCCGCCTGCCGAGGTCCCGGAGGTAGTGTCTAGTTTATTCCCCACGCCGTCGCATGTCGATTGCCGATGCGGAGTGCAGCACCACTCGCAGGCCGATTGTCTCGAGTATCGGAGTTTCGCCATCCTCTACGAGACCCATGCTGCTTTTCCCAAGGATCCGCTCCACGCTAGGTCCCTGCCGAGGAACCCTGAGCTGCCCAACATGACGCTTCACTCTTACGGGGATAATGCAGTCACATGTTTTCTGACCTCGTTTCTCAAGGGTTTTGAGATGGCTAGTGTGGAGACTTTGTTCGGGGTGTATTTCTTTGCCTATCGTCTCATGAGAGTGAGTTCATCTTTTCCTCAATGTCTCCTGCATACTAATCCTTCGCGTAGTGGCGCTTACATCCTGATCCTATGACTCTCAAGGATGTTCCCCCTTGGCTGCTTCCTACCGAGGTTCAGAATACATATCCTCATCCCGTGAGCATTGACTACATCCCTTGGCCCGACTTGCGAGATTTTCTCTGTACGAATCCACGTATCAAGTCGAGGCATTCCGTCAAGATATACCTCGAGTCTCTTCAACTGAAATGGCCGCCTGGATGTCCTTTGATGGCTGTTCAAGGTGGCCATGTTTGCGTAAGCCCCGAGTTTGAGGCCATTGCATGTGATCTCAATAATTGGGAGCTAGGGCCACCCTGGTTGGAGGCTTTTCCTCGTCTGGTTTCACTGGTGCATCCTTGAGTCTTGCTCATTTTTCTTGGTCTGTATGTTGGAAGGATGCGAGCATTTAAGAGAGGCGATTGTTGTTTTGTCATAGATACCATAGTCTAATCCGTACATGGAAATGAATCTTAATTTCCCAACCCGTTCCACGCCTCAAGGCACCAGAAAACGTGGAACCCCCACCAAGTGACATAACATTTAATTAAGTTCAGGATAACTCAGAAGGGCTTTGGGTTGGCCGTTCTGTCACCCACGGAAGAGGTCCCAAGCTCTCCTCCCTCCCCTGACCACTTTCCCTTATGGTTGATCTTCCCCTAAAGCGCACTATTTTCCATCACGTCGCTTGCGTGTCACTTCCATCAGTGTCTCCAATGCAAGTCGATCAGCTGGCTCAGTACGTTCGTTTAAACCAACTGGTGTTCCTGGCATGTCGTCATCAAAAAAGCAGGTCGACTTGAACCCATGCTCCCTCAATGGCTTATACCACATCGCAGACCAGAATCCATTCCCGTAAGTCCGATACCTCTCGTTCATCCAGTCCATGTCCGGGTTACCTGGGTAGTGTTCCAAGAAATCTCCGCAGCCTGAAGGTTCGAAAGTGAAGTTCTTCAATAGTGGCAAGTGTTGGTGGATGCGATCGAACATATTTGACCATCGCAAGTCACTCATGTACCAACCGGGCCGGAGTTGTCCAAAGTGTGGCGTGTTGAGCATGGAAACAAGGTCTGGGTTTCGCATTTATTCGTAGCTTTTTGCCAGTTTCTTCCATCCATCTAGGTTGACGCTCCAATATTCAAAATCGAACTGGTCCATATGACTTAGAGCACAATGTGTGGCAATCCTGGTATTGTAGAGCTGAAGATCAACAAGGGACCGCTGCTCCAGCACCCAATCAAACTGGGCTTGTCGAAGAATCACATAATTATCCAGCTTCAGTCGTTTGAGTCGTGGAAATAATAGACCTTTGACATTGAATTCGACCGGGATACCACCCCAGAGCCAACCGGCAAGCGTCAGCTCAACCAATCGTTTGGAGACGGAAGGTAACAGTATCTTTTGGACATATTCTGAAAATACGTTACTCTCTCGATCCTCATGCTCGTAGGTGATGCACATATGTAGTCGGTCGATGTTTCGCAATAGATTGTGGGTCAGATCTGTTGGTAGTGGCGCATCCTCAAGATTGGATAAGACTAGCTCTCGAATGGTACTTGTCCCGGGACAGGACTCACGATCCCGCAATGCTGCTGATACAAGCTGAAGAACCCAGAATGCTCCTACCGGCTCTTGTACTGCCTGGTGGTCTTCATCATGGCGAAACATTAAGAAGCATAAAGTAAGGGACTCAAGATTTGGCATGTCGCAGATGCGGTTGATAGCGGATGCGAATTCAGGCCAGTTGCCCTTCTTAACCCAAGAAAATGACCAAGATGGAAGGTCATTGCCCTCTTCCGACTCAGGATCCCACGGTGCGGTTTCGATAGTGACGCGTCGTATGGCATTCCTAATAGAATTTGTTTTTAGAAGTTGATGCCAGGAACGAAAGCCGTCCTCGATCGTGTTCTGGCTCTGCTAGAGCGTGACAGTTCGGAAGAGATGCTTGGTTGCCAGATCATTCCATCGGTGACAGACGAGGCGAACGGGTAAGACGTGACGGATTGAGTCTTTGCGTAGACGATGCTTTTCTCTATCGGTGAGGAGATAGCTGAGAATGTGGCTCAGGATCTCGCTCGGGATGCGATCCATCACGAGTGGTGTTTTTAATGATGGAGGTAAGATGCCGTAGCACGATGAAAAAATGGCGAGGAAGTTTTGAACAGAGAGTTCGCTCGAGGCAGGTAGACAGACCCACTTATATCTTGCGCAACCATGAATCAGCGACACAATTATACCTAGGTACCTTGTCAGTGCCAGGCAGTGGAGCTATTCTAAACTTGACAATTAATGATTATTCAGTATACAGAGGTTGATATAATTTCTACTGAACAATCTAAGCAGCTTTGGCTCAAGTTTCGTAGATATAGGTCTACATAATCCTATAATTAACTACATTATAGTCGCCATTAGACGAAACGTGGACACGGGCATGTCTAGGAGGCCAAGAGACGTTTACCGGCTATTTTGAATGTCAAATGGATATAGTTAGACTTGATACATATCAGAGAAACTTAATATATTCAGGAGACCCTAAGACTAGCCTTCCTGGTGTCAACAGTTCTGGATCTCGAGCTTTCCTACTCTCCGTAGCCATGTTTACCAATACATTGATTAAATTTCCTTCGAGTCATGTGATGGAATATATGTTATCCTTGTAGGGGAATGGTATATTTAAACTTTCGGGACAGCTGTTCTGTCGCTCGCGAATAGAATTACGATGTTGGAGTTGCATTGCGTGATATGGTGCAGCGGATGCAACGGGAAGGAACTCAATTGAACAGACTTATCCGATAGCATTTGCCTGATCCTATGAGTTCTGCTTTTCAATTCCTCAAGCGAATCCGCAGTATTCATAAATTATCGTAGATGGGATCTTGTACTTATCTATGGGATGACTGCGGCCTATAAGGTTAAGCTTTAGGCTGCGAACACAGATAATGAATGACAACACGATCTTGTATTTATGATTCCAGTGACTGCTGGATGGTTGTTATCGTCTGGGCCAATTACAGACCAGAGCAGCCAGTGGAAGTGGACCGCGGGATAGTGGACTGTGAGAGTCCAGCCAAGTCCTCCTGTTGATTCAAGCTCTCTGCCACAAGTTTCAACTGCAAATAATGAGACTCCAGCGATCTATAAAGATCATGATATTGGCATTTCAACAATAAGAAGAACAAAGGCCTTTATGCTGAAATTAATATCTGTATGTCGAAAGGGCTTACCAACCTCGACGGCCTCTTTTTTGGCATCCGACGTCAGAGCTACTCGATCCTAAGCACTTAAACCCCCACATCCCGAACCAACAGAACTCAGTCATTAATTACAAACCTCTTATTCCTCACTGCCAAGTCAGGATACACGCGACATGCTTCGGGATTAGATCCACAGTTGATCAGGATCTTCTTGATCGACATAAAATCTGGGGAAGCAATGTGGAGTGAAGTCGGCACTCGCTTTTACCAAGTCCCGATAAACCATACAAAAATATATCGGCACTCGTGTTTATTCTCGGCCTTTCGCCAAGTACAGTGCCCCCGATACCCCGACTTGGCTGGACTTATACGAATTCGGCAACGCACGTCCCGTTTCGAGATCTGAATCTGCTGACAGATAACATCGTAATACTCCTCCACATGGTGTTCCGACGCTTTGCCAAGACTAATGCAACCCTAGATACGGTTTGGTGATAATCAGTCCTTGAAGTGCCAGGTTGGCTATGATCTTTACAGCTACAGCTTGATCCTTAGCGAAACTAAGGAGTGTAATTAACTGATTGTGTTGGATATAAAAGGAAAGGGGGTAAGGTGGAAAAAGGAATTAGTTATTCTGCCGTCTTAATTATAAATCAACATGTCTCAGTCACTTCTTTTGCAAAATGGCTTGGTCATACAGCATGACGAGCATGATGCTATCCAAGTCGTCGAAAACACCGATATTCTGATAGTAGACGACATCATTAAAGAAATCGGAAAATCCATCAATCCTCCACCTCATGCTGAAGTTGTCGACTGCACCAACAAGATCATCAGCCCGGGGTTCATCAATACACATCATCACCTTTGGCAGACACAGCTTAAGGGTTACGGAACGGATAATTGCTGGTTGGATTACTTTTCAGACGGTCAGTACATGTCTAATTGCCAAAGAGGTAGCTGACTTTTTAGATCTCCTCCAGTCTTTCAATTATACCCCTCAAGATATCTACTGGGGCCAATTGGCAGGTTGTCTTGAAGCCATCGATGCCGGAACGACATTCGTCCTCGATCACTGCCACGGATGCAAATCTCCCGAACACGGTACGTCTATAATGATCGCAGCACTCGATCACGACTAATATAAAGTAGCCGAGTCTGCTATATCTGCGTTTTCCGACTCTGGTATCCGAGGAGTATTCGCATACGGGGAAACGTTCTTGAATCTCCAGAAATGGGACAGCAAATCGTGTGTCCCAAATGCCATGTCTATATCCGAATCATTCATCAAGCATGTCGAAGATTTGACCCAAAGAGCTCCTTTCGGCAACGGTTGTGTCAATGTTGGTGTTTCGTTTGATGGGTATCATATGCCGCAGCAGGAAGTCGAAAAACTATTCAGTCGAGCGCTCAAAGCTGGTGTAAAGCTTATCACATCACACAGCGGCAATTTCGGTATGCGAATTATGACCAATCATGTAGCCAACGGCTGACAATATAGGACCCTCTGTACCAAAGGCTCTTGAGAAGTACTCTCTGTTCCCTGGCCCAAAAGACGACTACACTATTGTCATCTCGCACGGAAACTACATGGACGACGAAGACTTCAACATTCTCAAGAAGCACCGCGTCCCACTGGCTTGCACACCAGCTACAGAAGCTCAAGGCTCAATGGGATGGCATCTCCTATTCGAACCAGGACTCATCACAGCCTTGGGTGCAGATTGCCATTGCCTCACATCATCATCGCTTATGCAAGCAGCTCGTACTGCGCTACTTTTCTCGCGTCTGCAAAAGACACTTCATTATAAAGAAAAGGGCGAAAAGATTGATAAATTTGATCAAACAAGTCATGATGTTTTCAACAAAGCGACCATTGAAGCTGCGAGGGCTATTGGGATGGAAAATGACATTGGGTCTATTACTGTTGGCAAAAGGGCCGATATCCTGATATTCTCCCGAGATCAATCGTTGGCATTTGGCGCATCAGCAAGGGAGGAATCAGTCGCTGCGATGGTGACGTACAGTGATGCTCGCGATATTGAGGCTGTTTTGGTAAACGGTTGCTTCAGGAAGCGGGATGGAAAGATGGTTCCTGTTGTGAAGGATGGAAAGGATATTGGACTCGATCAGGTACTGAAAGAGCTTGATCAGAGTCAGAGGGATATCAGGCGGAAGCGAGAGTCATGCAACACCAGCATATCGAAGGGTTTAGTTTGTAGTATCATTCATCCAGGTCAGGCATAGTGTTGTAGTTACTCTACTTCACTTGCATCTATTCTGCAAGCAACTCGATTTTCTCACTGCCATTAGGGTCTAGTGAGATATGCGACAACAACTTCAATAAAGCGAGTGTACGTAGCTAGCTAGCCTGCTGTTAAGTATCTGTCATGTTGAAGGAGTGTTGATACTGTTATATCTCTCCACCACTCAGCCGTACATGCAAATGAGCGTCAAGACCAAGTTGTGTGGAACGACCTAAAGACACCACTGCTCACAAGTCTGCCCATCACCAATACATCGAGACTTGCAGTTATTGCCACACCAGCGGCAACTAGCATGCTCAGAAGCGTAGCAGCTTCCATCACCGATGGTGCAGCGACCACCGAGATGAACACACTCTCTGCACTGAACGCCAGCCTCGGCACGGGGCTTTGTACATCAATACCACACACGAGTTAGGGAAAGGTGAGGAGGCCTTACAACTTCGCGGACTTCGAGAACGCCGTCGCGCTCGGAGATGTCAACGGCCATCCCGTTAGGGGCGGGGTTGGCAAAGACACCGGAAATGGTGAGGGCCAGAGCGGCGATGTTGAAGAAGGCAGACTTCATTTTGAGGGGTTTTATTTGGTGGAGTGGTTGTTTGAGAGTGACAAGCTTGGGGTAAGCTCTGGTAAAGTCGAGACTAATGGGAGCTTTTATAGCTGAAGAGGAGAGTGATTGTCACCATGATATGGATTATTAGCACTTGGAAATCACATGGTGGCAGACCGTTGCTGACAAGTGATGCTCAAATTAGGTATGTCTTTCGCCTTTGATCCTCATATCATGCACGGAGACACTCTTGACTATGTCCATAAGGAAGGATTCATCTTACAACGTCATGGAGAAGCATCTGATGTTCAAGACTGGGGGCCAATTCGTGTTGGTAAGCCTCAATGCGTCTTGAGAAGATGCACATCAGATTCAAAGTACCGATGGTCCGAAGAAGTACAGCATCGTACGACTCCTTGTTTTATTTCTCCAAGTGGAGATGACTCTAGTGAAATCCGAGTATCTAACCTCTATCACCATCTTAGACGGAAAAGGGAACCGCTAATGGTTATAGTCAACGCGCGAGTAACTTTCTTGTCATATGGCGGTCTTCGACTCTGCTAACTTCACTCAGAGCCCAACACAGCTACATACCAGCCAAGTTGCGGAAGCCTTGCAATGGTACGTGGGATCATGAATGATGATCCCTGGTAGGATTAATACCTCAATTCCTTTCAGCTCGCACAGTATGAAATGGCCTATAGGAAAGGAGAGTGTAAGCGTCAAAAGTGCCTCATGAATTCCATGAAAAGATGCAGGTAATGGTAAAAACCTACTTGTGCTGAGGCACCTTGATCGAAGCGTATCATTACAGCAAAATAGAATGATACAGCACAAACTCTTGCGTAGAACTTCCTAGGATGATGGCTTTTCTAAGTATGATATCGTTACAGCTGTCCTCTATCGGACTCTAACTGCAAAGCTTTGGATTTGACAAGCAAACATAATCAGTTCTAGGCAAAACAGGCCTCAAGATCTACAGATTGACCTTTTTGATTTCGTCACATATTCAAACTTGTTCCAAAGGGATCAGCGCTCAGCAACCCCCTCTTCCAGCATGTCCACGAAGAGTTACATCCGTACGGGCCGCAGGTAAGCTGAACGAGGACAGGGCTGAGATCCCTGCTAAAAGACCAATAACCGGCTCACTCCAGGATTATGCATAACAAAAGGTCCTATACCGCGATTGGACATGTCGTAAAGTACCTGTGTCGGACATACTTGTGTCCTTTTGCCTGACCGGACATAGCGTTTAAAGACCGGCACCCGGGCCTCACTTGACTGTCTGACTGTATTCTTTACTGGAGCGCACTGGTAACCTAGTCTTGGGAGCCGTTACTCTTGTTTTAAGTGGTGATGTTGCATTGATGCTCACTCGTAGAAAAAGCCCCGATTCGTTCTGTGGTTAGGATTGGCACTTATTTAGCTCCCGAATATGCCCGGTCGATCATCTGTTATACGACCTTGTATTTGCCCACATTCTTACTGCAGGGCTCGTCAATAGCCTGTGTATGCAGATCAGGCCACCGCTGAAGGGAGTGAGGGAACTTGAGACCATAATAAAGAATGACTATCAGAATCCATTGCCAAGGAACTTCTCTAAACCTATGATGATGTACCGAGATCGTTTTATCCCTCAGTGCCAACGGTCTACTTGTCTCCCTAGCATGCATGGACCAACAATCCATTAGTAAAAGAAATACCGTGGCTATGCAGTTGGTTGATCATCATAAAGGATGCACAAAAGTCCCCTAATGCGTGCTACCCTGTTTCACCTTTGACCAACCAATCAGAACTCCCTCAAGTCAACGATGTCCTGCTCGTATCACAGTAATCAGATGTTCCACTGTTGGCTGCAGAATATCACATGTAACCGTGGATGCCGACTTCCGTGTGCGACCAACAGCCCTGAGTCAGATTAGGTAACAGCAAAGGAGCATGTCAGAATCAATCTCTCTTGGGCACATTTCGCTCTTCATCTCTCATGCTCAGGTCAATATGGTACCGAAAGCCGTGTTGAGAGCTTTTCTGGTCATTGGAATTTGTTCCTTGCTCTGGTGGATATTCCGACCTCTTACTAGCTCTCATGCAGTATTTACCGAGTCGCTACAGTCGATAGACCTTCTGAGCCCAGCCTCCAATCATGGCCGGAAGACTTCAGAGCTCTACGCCTCCAAGGCTGCTCATTATCTCTGTTTCGTCCACGGCTACTCGGCTTTTGTGTCCAAAAGCCCCCCCAGCGAGCGCAAAGTTTATGATTTGCTCATGATAAACGACGAGCTAGACTTTCTTGAAATACGCCTCGATGCACTGTTCGACTACGTCGACTACTTCATCATCGTCGAGTCAGCAAAAACATTTCAGGCCAATTCGAAACCTCTTATCCTCAAAGAGAACTGGGACAGATTTCATCGCTATCACAACAAGATAATCTATCACGAACTAACCTTCCTATCAACCTTCGATCCGCATCGTGCCTGGGACTACGAAGACCTACAACGAGATGCCCCCTTCTACCAAGTCATGCTCAGTCTCGACGGACCAAGAGCACCCAACGAAGGAGACGTTCTCATCGTAGCCGACGTCGATGAAATACCCCGACCACAAACCCTCCTCGTCCTCCGATACTGCAATTTCCCTCGCCGCCTTACGCTCTCCTCCAAGTTCTACTACTACTCATTCCAATTTCTCCACGCCGGTCCAGAGTGGCAGCACCCTCAAGCAACCTACTACCAAGGTCATCGAACCCTCAAGCCCACCAATCTTCGCAATGGAGATGGAGGTTTCCGTCCATTTCGCTTCCTCGAGAGGGGCGTACTGAGTAATGCCGGTTGGCATTGCAGTAGCTGTTTTCCAACGATAGACCAGTTTCTCAACAAGATGGCGAGCTTTTCTCATCGATGGATGAATCGTGAAGAGTACAGAGACAAAGATAAGATCGCAGCTGCTGTGAGAGAAGGCAAGGATCTCTGGGGTAGGGAACAGGATCAGTTTGTAAGGATTGAGAATAATCAGGACATGCCTCCACTGGTGCTTAAGGAGCCAAATCGGTTCGGTTACATGATTAGTCGGGATGGGCCGTCAGCAGGCTTTGCAGACTACAATGGAGAATAAAGAGATAATAGTCTATTCGGCAAGCAATAATTGTCCGCAATGCCGTGCAAGGGGAGGAAAGAAAACTTGGGACCTTGATCCTAAATCATAAAAAGACTTAGGTAACTTGGTGCAAGTTTAGGATATTTACTGAGTTTAGGATATCTTTTTACAAGCTTACCTTAACACCTTATGTCAAGATCGGATGTTTTCTTGCTCCCTGAGACTTTATTGATAAAATTACGGCTACGTACTGTGACTACAAGGCGGGTCAAGCCCGTTCCCTAGGCAAGTGTTTCAAGCACCTCAACTTAACACATGCTTCCATCTGTTCTCGAAACTCAGCCTCGTCCTCTCAGTCATCTTGAGTCTGGCTGCTTTGAGACTTCCCGCTCTGTCCCTGCTGCCTGATTTCCTTGATTCTCGCCTCATAATCAGGAAGCTGACATGGCATGTGCAAACCGTCATGGTCACTGAAGGCTTGATCAACCGATGCAGGGTTACCGTAATCCTTGGCCTTATTCCAATACATGATTTCCCTCTGCCGAGGGGGAAAGTCTGTAGCCTCCATGTTCCTTTCCCTGATCAAGTAGTCGACCAAGTCCTCTTTCAACGCCGCCTGAGCGAAATCGATGATATATGGCTCTAGGACGCCATTCGCGTTCTTGAACATAACATTGTTGCTATAGTTTTTGAGAACAACGCCGAACTCGTTGATCTGATCCATGGCATTCACGGCTCGCTCAGTTAGGGCCGACCAGTCGCGGTGCGCCTGCTCGGATGCAGTAGGGTTCTGCCAGGGTAATTGAAGGTCGTTGAGTTTGTTGCAAGCAGAGTATTGTAGAAGAAGGCCAGGAACGCATAGGAATTCTTCCTCATCCGGGGTTGCCTTCCCTGAACCTGGGTGCACAAAGGATAATGGAATTCGCACATTTGCGTAAAGACGCGGTATCTCTCTGCCCTGCATACTATTGAGCTGCTTGTACGCCCTTAACTCAGTTTTGTGGCGATGGTAGAACTCGTACCAAACACGAGCTTCGAATTGGGACATGGTAAAATACTTGACTGCCTGCTGAGGCTCGTATTCGAAGTAATCAACCGCTTCCTGTGTATTGAGGGTGTTTTTCCAGGTGATCTCCATTTCTGGGACAAGTTCGCGCATTTTCCCAGTCCGCACAAATCTCAGAAATGCCTGTTCCGCTGACATCGAAGGGTCTATGAATTTGCGAATGCGCCCAGGGCAAGTCCGGTCATAAAGCTTGAGCACTGCTGTTTCGGCGATTCCCTGGTTGTTCTCGAACTGAACGAGCTTCACAAAGGATTTGGTGCTAGGAAAGGCATCCATGATATCGACGGTCATGGTTGTTTTTCCGGATGGGATTCGCTCGTCAAGTCTTTCTACAACATCGAGGGTTATTTGAGAGAGATTAAGGTATGCGTGGACATAACTGTCGGCTCTTGATGGAGAGGGTCTGTCAGCAGGAAGCTTTCGGTCAGTTAGATAACTTACGTAGACATGGTTGAAGCGTATCGGCTTTTGTCAAGCAAGTAACTAGTGGATGGATAGTGATGAATTGCCAAGAAGATTGATCGATCGCGGTTCTGATGTTGATGCAGATGGAGAGTGAAGAACATGAAGTCTGAGAAGACATGCGAGGCAAGATTGGTCGTCGGGTTGCTTTGATGAGAAGGAGCAATCTTCATCCTTAGAAGCCACGATGCTGGCTCTTTATAGAGCCAGAGCCTAGGGGGGTTTAATAAAGCTTAGGACCTCTATGCTAAGTAATAAAAAGCCCTAGGTAAGTTTAGATAAATTAAATATATTAAAACAAATCTAGTATGTATTTAGAAGATCTTAGACTAAGTTTTCTTAGCACCTTAATTTAATGTCAGGAGCCTTTTTGCACACCGGGGCCTTCTCTTTTTTACAGAGCTGGAAAGATCCTGACGGATCACAGAAGGAAGGCCATACGTCACACGGATTCATTAGCCTCAGAGAGCAAGAGAACCTCTGATATTGAATGAACTCGCCCCAGGACTTAGAATAGAGGACAAATCGAGACAACAGCGGAGGAATACTACAAACGGAGACATTTTCAGGAAGAGATGCACTTTTATTCTCCCTTTAGCGTAGCACCCAGGGGGATATCTATCGTAGGTGATAAAAAGCCTTGGGTAAATTCAGATGAATTTAATATAATTTAGTATGGAATTAGAGCCTTAGAGGATCTTAGAATAAGTATTTTTAATACCTCGATTTAATATCAGAAGTCTTCTTACACCCTGGGGGCCCCGTTGATAGTCTTTTCAACCCAGTAAGCGGTTCCTTAGCAGAGTCAGTACAGTATGAAAACTGACTTAACTTTTCTCCTGGGCATCATCTCCATCCCTTATGCGAAAGGACTTTAACTAACAAGACATTCATGCAAAACGATCTAGTCGGAAATTCTCCAGTATAGGATCCGTCTCCCCAGTGAGGATCTGCCTGCTCAACAACTTGCCCACAAGAGCTCCATTCGTAACCCCAGAATGCATCACAGCAATACTGAGTCCATCTACTCCCGTCTTTCCAAGAATTGGCAGTCCATCTTCTGGCAGTACTCGATGCCCGACAGTGTAGTGGCTGAACTCAAGCTCGTCTCCACCGACAACTGACCTTTGAAGTTTGGCGAAAAGTTCACGTGCTGTCTTTTCTGGGTCGTCGCCTAGGTCACCTCCAGCGTAGCTTGAACCGAAAAGTAGGGCACCTTCGAGGGTTTGGCGGATGTGTAGTTCGGGAGCGTTGATTACCCCGTTGATTAGCTTTTTAGAGGTGGGCTTTGTGTGGACGAGAAGACCGGCTGTGGTTTTGAGCGGGAGGCGGATATTTTGTGATGCGAGGAGGGGAACGCTTCCGAGACCTGCGGCTACGATGACATGGTCTGCGGGGATGGTTTCGCCGGATGAGAGAGTGACACCACTGATATGGCCATCGGTTTTGTTGAAGCCTGTAGCTTTGGTCTCGAGGACTTTTGCGCCGTTGTCTTTTGTGAGGTTGAGCAGCAGCTTAGCCGCATTCTCAGCTTCCAAAGCCCCCTCCTGATCATAACCTAGACCCCATTCTGGCAGCTTCGCCTCTTCAATGTGAGGTTCCCGCTTCGATAACTCCGTCTTATCAACTCGAATAACATCATATCCCCACTCAGTAAGATTCTTTTGCTCCTCCTCAAGTTCTTTGGGTGATTTATCCCAGCTCGTAGTGCCTCCCCAATGAATAGGTAAGCTCTCAACAGCTTTCTCAATTTCTCTCCAATGCTCAAGAGACCTGAGTCTTAAGTCGTAGTAGAACTTCTTGTCCTCATTCTGAGACTCATAGCGACCGTCAGACATGTTGACTTTATATGTCTCGATATCTCAACGTCGTATCAACCCCGCCTTTGCCGGATGTTCTTCTTGAGCCCGAGTGAAGATATGATGTGCTTCGGCTGTAGGATGATAATGTTGCATAAATTATGGAAACCACTCTGTTATGTAAAGCAACCTTCTTGAAAAGGAAGTGATCGTTATTGAGTCGTCAAAATCTCTGATGACGTGCGTTGCTTCGTGATAAATCTAAGGTCCATCCGAGCTATTCTGATTGGTTGCTAAAGCCGCTGTCTAATCCTCCAAGTTAGGTAAACCGACGATGCACTTTAAGCAACCTTCAACAGCATCCACCAATTACAAAAGACAAGCAAACGCCGTATCTAGATTTATTTCCTTTTTCTAAGACATTGATATCATCTCGCATGTCTCGTGGCTTGTTTGAGGCCTTCAAACCAAGGAAAACCACGTAATCATGCTGCATGCCTGTGATTGGGGTTACACAGGCGTCGTAAATTTACCAATCATGTCTTTTTCTTTTTCAGCTGCGATAGCCAAGACGGCCATCTCATATGCCCGATAGCAAAAGCAAAATGCCATGAGATGCTTTTTTTTTATATAATCCCGATCAGATCTGTTTGTTTGTTTGTTTGTTTGTTGTTTGGTTCTTGAACAGATCACCATGGCTTCACCATTCTTTGAAAGGGGCCTTACGTGGCTTCCGTATGTTATTGCTGCTATCTTTGCTTGGTTTCTTATATCTTCAGTTCTCTCTTGGTATCGTCTTCGACATATACCAGGTCCTTTCTTCGGCAAGTTCTCGTATCTTTGGTTAGCATATATCACCATCACCGGAACACAGCATGATCACTTGGTGAACCTCAATCGCCGATATGGAACCATTGTCAGAGTCGGTCCAAACGAGGTCTTAGTCGATGACCCAGACTTGGTCCGAAAAGTCTCAAGCACTAAGAATACATACACCAAGGGAAACTGGTATCACGGCGGCAAATTTAATCCTTATCACGACCCCATGTTCCAGATAACAGACCCAGTCCAACACGATCGCCTCAAAGCCAAGCTATCTCCCGCTTATAGTGGACGCGACGCTCCCAATCTCGAAGCCGTAGTCAACAGGCAGGTCGGCAATTTTATTCAGCTAATCAGGGAGAAATACATCTCTACCCAAGGAGATTATCGCCCGATGGAGGGAACTAGAGTAACACGACTTTTTGCACTCGATGTCATATCGAATCTGTCTCTTGGTCAAGAATTTGGGTATCTCAAAGCTGACTCTGATTTCCACGGGATTGTCAAGGCTCTCAACGAACATCTCTTGGTCATGACGCTCGCAACAGATATCCCATGGCTGAGAAACTTGATCTTTTCCCCTATGTTTCTGAAGCTGTTTGGGCCGACTGAGAAGGATACCAAGGGGATTGGTCCACTGATGAAAGTCGCGAATACCATTGTTCGCGAGCGATATGCTCCTGAAGCAGATGAGCAGCATGATATGCTGGTGGGTCATTTCTCTAGTGTACGGAGATCATATGCTGACTTGTCAAAGGGCTCGTTCAAGAGACATGGTTTAAGGCTGGAGGAGTGTCAGGCTGAATCTCTATTCATGTTTGTGGCAGGATCAGAAACTACTGCCACTGTGATACGGGTTATTCTCCTCTACATTGTTGCTTCGCCTCACATATATCAGCGCCTTAGGCAAGAGATCACGGAAGCGGTATCTGAAGGTCGAGCTTCGAACCCAATCACAGATGTCCAGTCTCGACAGTTACCTTATCTACAAGTAAGTTCCACCTTGAACTCCACTTAAGCATGCTAACATCGCTCAAAGTCAGTCATCTACGAAGGCATCCGAATTCGTCCAGCTACAACAGGAATGTTCTTCAAAGACGTCCCCGCGGGTGGAGAGACCATGCATGGAAAGTATATTCCCCCTGGTACATCGATTGGCATCAACACATCTTCTCTCCTACGATCTGAAGCCCTCTTCGGACCTGATCCTCAAGTCTTCAGACCAGAGAGATATCTTGAAGTCGATAAAGAGACCAGTGCTCAGATGAAGCGGGATGTTGAGATTGTCTTTGGCTATGGGCGGTGGATGTGTGCTGGGAAGCCTATTGCGTTTATGGAGCTGAACAAGGTTATTTTTGAGGTATGTACTTGATTCATTGATGTGGCTGATTTTACTGACCAGTTTCTAGCTTCTTAGAGTCTTTGATTTTCAGCTCGCTGAGCCTGAAGTGGCGATGAAGTCGGAGAGCTACATGGTGTTCCATGACCAACGTCTGCTATTGAGGGTTACGGAAACGGGCCATGAATAGAGGGAGTTTTGCTATCGCAGACTATTTACATCATCGATATCTTACTCCAGAAGCTCCATACTTGTAGTTTATATTAGCACACTTCGCCAATGGTATATCACCTGATATCTGACCCTACACCAAGACAAGGAGAGCTTAAGACCATTTCACAAAGTCAAAAGACAAGTGCAGGTTATTTTCCATTTTGAAATGCCTTAGACATTCCTTCGCTTTCACAACGATCAAACAGTCGGCAGTTCTGATAACAGGTGAGTAGTTAAGCTTACTACAATCCGAAGAAATTCCAAAGCCAATTCTCTTCTTTAAGTCCTTAACCCTTGGACAAAGCTACTCAAGTCTCCGAATCCTTCTTGACAATCTTTTGCAGCATCGCATGAATAGCCTCAGGATTCGCTCCGACAACCTCATGCTTCTTAACCCCATCCTCGAAAACCACAAATGCCGGCATTGTTCGAATGCCCTGATATTGAGAGACTTCGGACATATTGTCTGCATCGACCGAGCAAAAAAACACATGTTCGTTCTCGACAGTGCTTGAGAATCTGTTGCAGCGTGTAAATAAGAGCAAACTCTAATGAAGGGGGGCATCTTACCTGTCGACTAGGGGTCGTATCACATGGCAAGGGCTGCTCCAGGTAGCCCAAAACTCAACAAAGACCACTGAGTGGTTTTCGAGAGCTTCTTTGGACTCTTCCTCGCTACGGTCATGTCAGTGAATGGGGGGTTCGTGGGGGAGAAAGGAGTGTTGTACTCACGAGTAAATCTCATGCACGACCATCTTAATCCAAATGATAACCAACAAGACTTTTGACAACAGAATCTTTCAACAGCTTGTCTGAATCATCTTCGTGGAATTTGAGAAGAGGTATTGAAGGCGATTATATAGTTTGAAGCCGTCGACTTGTGAAACCTCGTCTTGGGGGGCACGTCATGGCTATACCACATTTCATGCAGAGCCAGTTGCACTTATAGATGTAACACCTCGGTAGATAGTGGCTGGCGTTCTGAGTGCTTAGTACGGTAGTACAAGGAGCCTCAAAATCACCACAGTTCTCGGCATTGGATACCTCTTCGCACATATGGATCCTGAGAGGTTACAATGACTTTCACAAAGGTTGAAAGGAATGTGGAACCATGATTTATGAAGCACAAGACCTCAGTGTAGCAGAATTCAAGCTCTGAACTATCCACAGATGGACAACCTGCCGCTGTACAGGATCAAAGAGACAGTGTCCCCAGTGACCATCTAGCTCTTGTACTCTTGAACAATCCTCTCTAGCTTAGAAGGGTCTGCTCCCACAACCTCATCAGCCTTTTCGCCATCCTTGAAGACGATAAAGGTAGGCATCGCTCGGATGCCGTACTCTTGAGACACATCCTCAGCCTCATCAACGTTGACCTTGATAAAGTAGATGGAGTCAGTTGCTTCTGACATTCTGTTTAAAGAGTAAGTTAAGTTTCATATATGCACGTTGATGGCGTGACTTACTTCTCTAAAACAGGACTGATGAATCGGCATGGTCCGCACCATGGGGCCCAGAAGTCTGCGATGACGACTGTGTTCTTTTCAAGGGTATCCCTGAACTCGGCGAGGCTATACACTGTTTAGCTTCACTTGCGGGACTGAGGGACTATAGTCCTTACTTCTTGACTTCGTGGACTGTCATTTTGAGATGGTTTTGGATAGTGTGTTCTGGATATGGGAGTTTTAAGGGTTTGAGAACCTGGAGGGCTAGAGGCGTTATATACTACGCTATGTTCCCCTCACGTCAGGACGCGTCATAGTCTGATTGGCCCATCGGGGCTTGCATCGTCGTGCATATTCCGTGTCTCCGTTGCCTTGG
Source organism: Fusarium tupiense (assembly GCA_013364945.1). NCBI lineage: Eukaryota > Fungi > Ascomycota > Sordariomycetes > Hypocreales > Nectriaceae > Fusarium > Fusarium tupiense. The sequence goes on from JABEEO010000369.1 coordinate 41,125, forward strand.
ATTCAGAGACATTTTTCAAAACTAGACGAATCATTTGCCTGTTCTGGTGATTGTGGCGTCCCTTCGTGGTCAGATTTGCTAAGCAATATCAGCGAGTTCCCCGCAATTCTGTTGAAGCTGAATTGCTAGGGAGACCAATTGGCACGGCGATTGATTGAATTGTTGAGGCATTTAGCTATGACGTCTTAATTTAAGCTGATCAGCTTGTGGCGGAAAGTTTATCTAACGATCTTAGCGTGGGCCCTAGGGAGGAGAGTTGGTGATCAGTCAGCTGTTTAGTGAGAATTTCGTTTGAGCTAGAGTTCATTGGTTCGGCAACTTCCATCCACATGAGAGTGATTCCCATTGAATTGACTTTGCTATCTTCCGTGTAAGGTCAGACTATTAGGTCGTATAGTTCACAGACTAGGTCGAGTGGCTTGGATCCCCTTCGTAAGGGTGATTATATATTTGCCGATTGAATGAACTAGGTCGAGCGAGTTCTTATCTGGAGCTTGGACTTTTGACTAAACCCCTGGACATATGCGGCTGAGTTGATATGCAGTACAAGTATGTCAGCTCTGTCATGGTAAGTTCTTATCTTATCACTGCGCATGCTGTCTCACACGCAAAAGCATCATCTCAGTCGACTCACAAATCACAGAGCAACCACTAGCCCGTTGTCAGATTGTTTGACCTCAGCAAGCCTCCTCGGGGGATTGCAAGATAATCATCTGATACCTGGCCAATATTACTAAGGCGGCTTACAAGCCACTGTTGGCGGTGCCTGATTGACTACTGAATAATTACTAATCTAAGCCGGGGCATATGCCGGTGTGTTTACTGATCAATTCTACATGCTGAAAGCTTCGGTATGTCACCTTATGTCAACTCACCCAAAAGTATTAGGCGAACAGAATGTTTTATACCATGACTTTTACTACTGATCAAGACATTCTTAGAGATATATACAATTTCATATTTGTGGGCATAACTAAAGATAAAAATAGAACCCATTGACAGTCGGCCGAGCTTAAACCAATAACATTGGAACTCCATACAACGACTTAAGCTCCCCTCTCTCACAACACATCTAAGGAAACTTGCTTCGGCAAGAAGAGTCCGCACCAGTGGCACCAGCACTCTGACATCTGCGTCTCCAGTCACAGTTATCGAAGCTCGAAGCACCACCGCCAAAAGTCTTGACGTTGCACTCCTTGTACTGGGTGTTGGCACCGTACTCTCGCGTATCAAGCTCCATTCCGCCCTTGAAGTGATCGCAGACGGTCTGCGTGGCGCCGTTGTTGGGAATGCCGTTGCTGTCGTAGCAGTGGCAGCTTTCGTAGCTGGCGCATGCGGAAGCGAATGCTGAGAGGGCGAGGAGACCGAGGATTGAGATCTTCATTTTGATGGAGAAGATTGCTTTCTGGGGGAGTTAGGCTTTGTTGACGGCTCTGGGGACTGGCTATGTACCTTGTTTGTAGGTTTTCAAGGCGGTGGCTGATTGATTGTGATGTTGAGAGTTGTGAGTGATGGTTCTTAACTTGGCGAGACCTCGACACATATTTATACCCAAATTTACAGCTAAATAATCCCTCTTCTCAGGACTTCGACTCCATAGATCATCGATCTCATGGTCTCCAGTAATTCTCAACGGCTGTAACTGCTTCGGACTTGCCAGGACTCCAGAATCTCATGACAAGAATACGAGACACTCCTGATCCTCCAACTTCTCACAGTGATGCCAAGAAACATCGCCAAGACTCAATTTCCTATAGTCACACATAATTCCACTGGTTTGTTGTCGGTAAATCAGCCTTTAGTTTCTTGGCGAATCAGGGGTTGAACTACTTATACAACTGCCGAAAACTCCGGCCTCGTTTGTTCGCAGAATACCCCATAAAAGTCCCAAACTCAAATATTAGCGGTCAAAATAAGGTTTTGCATATAGTGATATGTGACCGATTACCCCGGTTCTCTCTTGGGTAGTTGGCCGATGATCCGAATAAGACCCCCCGAGGCCATGACTCGCGCTACAGGTATCACCACTCATAGGGGCATGCGCACTCGCTTGCTGTGAATAAAGGACGCGATCCAATCGGAATCATGCCTTCAAGGCAAGCCTACATCGTCTCAGTTGAGAGTGGATCGGAAACGAATTGAGTAAGTCAAGCTCGCGAAGGGTCCGCGTATAATGCCATCATAATGAGGATAACTAATTCCGTGTTCTCTTTCATCCCATCCTCTACATCATAATACATCGGCATTTTGAGAAACCTTAAGGAACTGAGCTCGGCAGCTTCTTGATAGGCCCCTTTGTCCTCTTACTCGGACATTAACGGACAGTCCATGGTCCCGTTCCCGCTTATTCAAAGCGCGTCCGCTGACCACGTTGTGGATGTATTACTTCAATCTGTATCATAATAGAAAGAGCTACCTCCATATTGAAAAGCTCGGTCAACCTATGACTTAGATGATTCACCTTCACACAAGTGACCGACGTCCCAAGTCCATGCACTCTGGGTAGTAATTGTCCAATTACCCCAGGCGTAGTGGTTGAAGAACATCAAGTAGTCCACGCTTTGGCCACTTTTAACTCGTTATAAGGCTTCTCTGTCTCCATAATCTTGAGGCCTGGCTTTCATGGTAGATCACGGCCATCCTCACGAGTATCCCGAGAGGGCTCTTGCAGACATTTACCTCATCTCCAGTGCCTTACTCTCAAGAGTCTCAACTTGGTGTCTAGGGTCCAGAAAGCTACTCCAACCAAACTTATTACGCGGTATTTCATCTACGGAAGCTTATACTGAGCCTTCAGGCCATATTATCCCTCGAAAGTTTCCCAACATCCCAAGTCGTCAGAGCTGTGGCATCATTGTTGATTGATGCCTAAAGCTTATGACGCCTCCACGAAGCATATCAAATACCATTTGACGAATCATCCTCCTAGCGTAAAAATGTCAAATTATATCAAGAACAACTTTCGGTACCGGGCCAGCACAAGTCTCTTACATAAAAGGGACATCATCAAGGTTCCACGATAGTCATAAGATGACAGTAACTGTAGGGACGAGAAAGGCCACATTACCTGCCCGGCCGAGCCAGCCGCTCAATGAGATGGATAAGAGATTATTCTTCATGGTCCAGCAAATGTTAAAGAGCTTAGTCACCAATTCTTGGTGCATAATACGAAATCATCGGCTTCTTCGGACTCTATGATGCTCATTGCGAATAGAGATTCATTCCTTGTTATCTTGTGTAGGCCATTAAACAGCTATGGGGCTTTCCAAAACTGCCCCGCGCTATCTCTTCTAATTCGATGATAGCTAGACTTACCAGTAACGCCGCAATGCAAAGGAACCAGAGCCAAGTATGTTCTCCAACGGGGCTTTTTCTAGTGTAATTCACTTACGAGGCAATCAGCTGGAATACCTACGTTACCTTTCTTGCCTCTATTCTTGCTGTTGCTGATTTATCTGTTCGTCATCCTCTTCACCTCAAAAAGGCACCAATCATACCCTAGCGGGTGATGGAGGCAACTCGGGAATAAGTGACCGCCCAGGCTCCACCACGATCCGCTGAGCCGCAACCTTTTTACGTTATAGAGACAGGGATGTTTCTTACTTGAGGATTTACAGAGTGGGCTTATTAGACTTGGGAGTAACGTAATGAGATAGATCGTGTTTGATCGTCGAATCAGTTCTAGTCAAGTTGCATGAGGCTTTTGATAAACGAAAATCTCGATATCGGATTGCAGGTGTAACAGTTTGACCTCGGTTTTAGACAGTGGCAAATTGGTCGAACCACTCAACTTGACTCATCGAATGACTGAAAATTCTCTTCTTTTGTGAATCAAGATGTCTCTAATGTACAATGCAGTTATAGCTTATCATATTTACTTATCTCAATATATTCGACTGTCTGTAATACAGTCTTGTATATAATTTCTCCAACTTTTCAATGTGGAGTCGCTAAACCTCCAACTCTTTTGGAGTCAATACCCTCATTATCAATACAAACCCCTTCCCCATGGAGATTTACGTAAATAACCAATTCAATATCTGGAGTAGTAACCAAAACTCCCCCCTCAGATCGTGGAGATCCAAAGGCGATTTAATGAAAATTTTGCATCCAGAGTCATGACCATGCCATGTGTGGGCCTAATAGCGTTGTTACTATGGGGCCTCTCATCTTCTTTATAATGGGGCCATTTAGCAAGAACTTTTTTCTCTCTTCTTTAATTCCTCACTTTTTCTGTCTTTTAGGTAATTCCTTGAATTTGGTCATCATGGCTGTTGAAAAGGTCGTGTCTGATTCTCCTGTCATTGGAGAAAAAAGCGTTATGGCTGATGAAAACGCTCCTACGAAAGAAAGCTTCACTGCAACGGGTGAAGAATATGAGCAGGATGATTTCATGACGAGGACGGGGTTGAACGCTAATTCGTTTACGAGGAAGCATTATGGACTTGGCCTGGTGGAGTTGGATCGTAAGATGAAGCCGAGACATCTTCAGATGGTTGCTATTGGAGGATCGATCGGTGCTGGGTTCTTTGTTGGATCTGGTTCGGCGTTGAGCAAAGGTGTAAGTGAGCCTTTCACTCAATTGAATATTGACTAATGGTTACAGGGCCCTGCTACGCTGTTTATAGACTTCTTCCTCGTTGGAGTCATGGTTTTCAACGTTGTCTACGCAATGGGTGAGCTCGCCGTCATGTATCCCATCTCCGGTGGTTTCTACACATATGCAGCTCGTTTCATCGACCCATCTTTTGGTTTCGCCATGGCGTGGAACTACACGCTTCAGTGGGCTGCTACACTTCCTCTCGAACTCACAGTCTGCGCTATTACGATTGGGTACTGGTCCCCTGACATTTCTCCCGGAGTCTGGATCGCCGTGTTTCTCGCTGCTATTACCATCCTCAACATGTTCGGCACGCTGGGCTACGCTGAGGAGGAATTCTGGGCTGCGTGTTTCAAACTCACATCGATTTCCATCTTTATGATAATCGCGCTGGTGTTGGTTTGTGGTGGGGGTCCGTCGAGTGGAAGCTATGATACGTATCAGGGCTTTAAGCTGTGGCATGATCCAGGCGCTTTCAAGAATGGATTTAAGGGGTTTTGCTCTGTTTTCGTAACTGCGGCATTTTCGTTTGCGGGTTCGGAACTCGTGGGTTTGGCAGCGGCTGAGTCTCGAAATCCTACTGCTTCGGTCCCTGCGGCTATCAAGCAGGTCTTTTGGAGAATCTGCCTATTTTACATCGTTGCTCTGCTCTTCGTTGGATTGTTGATCAGCTGCAATGATCCAAATCTTCTCAGCTCGAGCTCTTACTCCAACAGCGCAGCTTCACCATTCGTTCTTGTTGGAAAGTATTCCGGTCTCAAGGGTCTCGATCACTACATGAACGCCGTTATCCTCTCATCAGTTTTATCCCTTGGTATCGCTTCCGTTTACGGCGGATCTCGCACACTTCTGGCGCTCGCGCAGCAGGGTTTTGCACCAAAGATCTTTACTTGGGTTGATCGAGCGGGTCGACCTTTGCCGTCTGTGGCATTCATCATTGCGTTTGGATGTCTTGCGTTTTTGAACCTTGATGCAGCTGGTCCTATTATTTTCGACTGGCTTTTGGCATTGTCAGGACTAGCTATGCTTGTTTGCTGGGGATCGATCTGTCTTGCGCATATTCGATTCAGAGCGGCGTGGAAGTATAACGGACATACACTCGACGAAATCCCGTTCAAGGCTATTGGTGGCGTTTGGGGGTCATGGTTAGGCTTGATCTTTGTTGTTGTCATTCTCATTGCTCAGGTAAGCACCAAATCTTGCTTCTTCGGAATAGTTGCTAACATATTTCAGTTCTACGTAGCCATCGTGGCCCCTGTTGGCGAGTCGGGAATGGGTACTGTCGAAGACTTTTTCATGCAGTATCTCGGGCTCCCCATTGTGCTGGCTTTCTGGGCTGGAGGATATCTCTGGAAGAGGACACGTTGGATCAGCATTGAGAAGATTGACATTGATACGGGACGACGTGAACATGATTGGGAGGCTATCAATGCTTGGAGGACAGAGCTCGCTACGTTTCCCTGGTGGAAGCGATTGAGGTATACTTTGTTCTAGTTTGAAACGTCTGATGGACATGGATATAGATATAGATATAGAGTTTATGACTATGATAGCATTTGATTAGAGAGATTTCGGTTTTCGCCATATATTTGGAAGCTTGTAAATAATAGATAGATGATCCATGAGTACAATATCCCCTGTCTAGGGTTATGGATTTCCAAGAAGCCAGCTGTCGGTTTGTCCGTTTGCTGTGTTCACTCTCGTCACCCTGATCCGATCCCTTTGTTGCGTGGATGATGGACCACTTTGTCTCACCACGCTTATTAACTCCTGGCAAAAAGTGACATTTGCTGATGATCACATCAAACAGTTCAAAGCATCACAGCTAATCACATTTCTGAATCAACGCCTCTAAAAGAACAATATATCTACCTAGCCCGCCCACAGCCTTTCCTACACTTGAACGGGACTGAGATAACCTCAAGTAAACTGGTCCTTTAACGAAATCGAGCTACCACAATCTCGCCGAATTTCGGAAGAAAGCTAACATGGAGACCGATATGAACAACGCAGACCCATGGTCACAAGCTGACTTGCCCTGGGACTTACTTATCGACACCTTTCCCTTCCTCACCAACCAAGCCTACCACGCACTATCCGTCCAACTAGACTTCTTCCGCAACATGAGCACTATGAACCTCACTATCCCTCAAGATGCGAACGGAAAGAATAAGTTAACAGCAATCCTCGATAAAGCGAATCTTGTCAACGACCTCGTGTCAAGTTTGACTCACAGCTCTGAACTTCTCATCGAGCTAAAGGAAATGGAATATGACGAGGTCATCAATGCAAGGAGAAGTGAAGTCAGCAGTATGATTGATGAGGCTAGCGTTAATATTAATAGGGTCATTGCGATACAGACAAAGGAAGTTGAGAGAGGGTTGGGGCAGCAAGATGCTGAGGTTCAAGAACAACAGAGACGTGCAGAACAGGAGAGACTTTTCCAACAGAGGATCAGTGGAGTGCCGCATGTGCAGCCACCAGCTCTTCAGCAGAGTCACGCGCCGCAACAAAACAATCTATCAGAGCAGATTCCAGGGCTTCACCATGCGTCTGTATCACCAGCCGGACGGGGACCTCAGGGATACAATCCAGTACCACTCAACCCAGTTCCAGTACGCCCTCAGGCCCCAACACACCCTCAGCCTCCGACACACATTCAGGCTCCAGGGTATGGTCAATTTCTGACACACACTCAAGCTCCAGCACACCCCCTCTCCCAACCAGTCCCCATACAAAGACAAGATAGCGTATACACCGAAACAAGCACCACAAGCTCTGATGACTCTGAGATTCGACGAATGCTGGCTAGAGAGCTGAGAAAGCAAAAGAAAAAAGACAGAGCTGCCAAGAGAATGGCAAAGATGAAGAGAGAACGAGATAGGGGCGATTATTGTAAACGCTGTGGACGCTGTTGATAGCAGTACACCAAACGATGGGCTTGATCAAGTATTGGTATCAATTTTCTTAACATTATGTCTTGACAAGTGAACACTCTTTCAGCTCATTAGTAAGTTTGATGAATCTTCTCCGTATCCAAGTCCAGGTCCAACTTGGTACTCTTTTCGGTGCCTATCTTGAACGGCGTCCATCATTCTCTCGTTCTGAAGCTTACCCTACGCTCAAGCCTCGTCTAGGACTATTAGAAGGGGCAGGAGAACTTGGGATCTCTTTTCGAAATGACGAAAAGACTTAGACAAGTTTACATATCTTAGCATGTCATTAGACCTTTCCATTCCATCACCTTGATTTAAAATTAAGGGTCTTGTGGCAAATTACCTGATAACCCTACTGTGACTAGGATGCATGGCTGATGTCTTTCTGCAAAGCATCTGTGGACTCCATGTAATTTGTGGCCCTCTGATCGGATAAAGCGTTCATGTAGAGCTTATAATCGACACGCTGGGCTCGTTTCCAAAATCCAGTTGTTGTGCCTGGCCTATCCACCTTGACTTGGTGTTGTGAGTAGTGCATCACCATATCAACTGTGACTTGGCGGATGGTTCAGGTATTAACTGGCTAGCAAGTGTTTTCATCACTGGACATGGAAAGGCCACAGGTTTCTTGCCTCTCCTAACCTAGGTACCTTGAGAAATCACCTGCTGACTTCGGCATGCGCTCCATCATCCATGGAAGGTATGGAATTGCAACTTCCTACCATAAGGTTGCAGTGCCTTCCCTTGTGATACTTGGTTAACTAGGTACCAAGGTAAGCCTCCGATGAAAGGAATCTCCCGAGCCAACTTGTACACTACAAGCTTTTACTCTTCATCCATCATCATCAACATCATCATCATCATTCATCAAGACTACCGTATCATATCAAAGCACCATGTGCGAGTTTAAAGACGAGATAAACGAAGATGCCAACCCCTTCAGCACCGTACCACCACCCTCAGGGCCTTCAGGACCTTCAGGACCTTCAGGACCTCGAGGACCTTCAAGATCACCGGACTCCATCGTCGTCAGCTCTGCCCCTCCCACAAGGCTATCTGATGAGGTTGCTCCGAGACCAACACTTGGCAATCCTCGGAAACACAAGCGTGCCACTGCGGCAGAAGAAACAGAAGAATTTGAGAATAGCCCATCGACCAAGCGTATCCAGACTGATCAAAGCCATGTTCCAACTCCTGCTGAGACGCCGTTTGTTAATTCGGCTCCTGTTGAGAAGCCGCTCAGTGAGCATGAGTCGTCTCCAAGCCTCGAGTCTTGGTCCCCGGAACCGCAGCCTTCGCTTCCGCCACCGATTATACCGGATCCATTACCACAAAGGTCTTCTGAGGGGCCTGAAACCGTATCCGATCAAAGCACTTCCAGCCAAGGCGATCCCAAACAAGGCTTTCCCAGCCCCCTATCACGGCCTTCAGAACATGTCTCGTCTGATGTCGCCAACCTCAGACAAAATGGGAGAGACCTCCTCCGCGCCCTGGGTCAATCTCACGAGAATAACCGTAACCAGCTGATTCAGCTAGTGTTATCTAGGCTTCAAGACGAGCAAAGCTGCTCGGCTGAGGGCTTATGCTTACACCGCTGCAAACCAAAACGAGTGCCCTATGTGACCCATGAGCGGTACTGGATAAAGATCAACTGGCCACAGGTTACCGTGGGCGAACGAGCTGGCCAACTCCCGCAATTCTACCATCTCAGTTGCTAGGATGAAATGATTGACATGGAAGAACTCTTGAGAAGGAAGCTCTTCCCAAAGATGGCCGAAAACCAAAGTGGAGACTTGAATAGTGTTGGGCTCATGGCGAGACAGTGGCTCTTACGCTCGGGCCTTGTCTATCCGGACAGAATGAATGAGATGCTCCAGAGAATCAAGTCAACTAAGAAGTCTGGAGACGATATCGCTGAACTTTGGCGACTCGAATGTAAACGGACACAGTGGCACGTAGCGCACCACCCTTGTAAGCTTTCGGACATCATCAAGGCGGGAGATACTTATGTATGAGAAGTGATGGAGGGGGTTGGCCTTGACAGTAGGTAAATACAATCCTCAACTGCCTTCATTATAAACACAAATATACAGGGGTATTAACTATCATCACATCCGCTTCACTCCCTACTTAGAAGCCCTCGTATGCTCCTCGTAAAACTCCAACGTCAGCGCCGCCAAAAACCCGGGAATGCATCCCTTCTCCCGAACCCAGAACCCAATCTGATCATTAATCCTCCTCGCAAAGTCACTCCTCGGCCCACCGCCAACCTTCATCGTCCCGCGCTCGCCATCAAACACGATCGAGTTCTCGTGCTCGTCTGTCTGCGAGGGGTAGAACGTGCTCTCGACGCGCATCTTGCCGTTGGGGATGAACGTCACGGTCCAGCCGAGCGTAGAGAAGATGGCCTCTTTGAACTCTTGGGACTTGGAGCCCCAGACTTCTTTCAGGCGGCGCGTGCGCTTCTCGGCGGACGCGGTCTCGGCCTTGGCAGCGGTGATTTCGCGCTCCATTGCGGCGAGGACAGAGGTTGGGATCATGGGGACGGAGGAGTTGGCGTTCTTGGATTGGAGGGTTGCGAGGAGTTCTTCGTTCTCCTTCTTTAGTGCTTCGAGGGTGGAGCGCTTGATGGCTTCAAAGTCCGATGTGGGATTAGATTTGAGTGATAGAACGCGTGTTTGTGTTAGTTGCTTGGCAGCTTTGAGTTGTTCCTTGCTGGTAGACAAGTCCTTCTCCAGCAGGGCGATCTTGTTTTGCGACTTGGTCAATTGCTCCTCCAGCAAACGCTTCTTTCGCGTGAGTTGACCGAGTTGCTCTTGAGAACTGTCATCCTCCGCTCTTGAGCGCTTGCTACCCGTCACGGGTTGGGGTGTGCTTGGCGCTGAGGGTTCGATGGACGATAGCTCAGCGTGTAGGTTCTGGACTTCCATCTTATACTTGTCTACGAGGTCCTCCAGTTCTTGCACGCGCTGGACACGCGCTTGGTCGAACTGCTCTGGTTGAAGCGTCTCGTCCTCGGTGTCAAACGTCTTGAGCTGTGCGCGGAGGTACTCAACCTCCTTGACAGCCAGGGCACGTTGGCGCTCCAGTCGCATTCGTGCCTTGTCGGCGTTACTGGCATTTGCCACAGTCTTTGCATTCTCGACCTCTTTCTTCAGTTGAGCCTGCTCGTCGCGGAGCGATTGGATCGTGTTCTGGGCAGCAGTGATCTCGGCCTGTAGAGCACCAACCTTTTCGACATATGATGCATTTGTCAAGCGCTCCTCAACGAGGGCCCTCACCACAGCTTCTGGAGAGTCAAACTCGGACTCGTCTGTCTCGGCAGCGTTTCTTAGATACGCCGACCAGGCCAAGCGCTCATCCTCTAATCGCTGTCGTTGTATACGCGCCTCGGCAAGCTCTGCTTCAACCAATTCCGCCGACTCCAACTTCCGCTGTAGTGTTCGCTTCTCCTCTTCGACAACTTCAACTGCCTTGCTCAAGGCTCGTAGGTGTTTAAGTTCGGAGAGCTGATCACGATTCGTGGCCTCGAGGTTTCGGATGTGCTGAACTTGTTCGGTTAGTTCGTGTCGGATAATCTCCATCGTCTCTGCATCTCCGCTTTGCGCTTTGAGTCGTAGAACATCGGCCTCGAGATTCGCGATAACTCCATCCTTCTCTGCCAATTGAGCTTGTGTCTGCTGCAGCACATTCTCCCGCTGCTCGCTCTCCTGCTCAAATTCTTGGATAGTCTTTTGCGCCGCGGCAATCTGCATCTCCATGTCTGTGGCTTTTCGGTCGGCAATTCGGGCAGCATCGTCCTTGGCTGTGGATAGGTCCTCAAGCTGTTCCTGCAGCAAGCGGGCCTCATCCTCTGCTTCACGAACCTTGCGCTCTAGTTGTTTCTTGTCCCCGTCGATAGAGTCTTTAACTTCTTGTAGCTCTCTTTGAAGAGCTTCTGTCTGGGCGACTGCCTTCTCGCGTTCAGCCTCAGCGGCTTGTCGGTGGCTCGCTTCATCCTGCTCCCGCCGTCGAGCTTGTTCCAACTTGCTGCTTTGTTCTGACGCTGTAATCTCTTGCTCTTGCTCAGAAGTCTGGATTCTGTATTGTAGAGTTCCAATCTCAGCTTTCAATGACTCAATCTCTCGCCTGTACTTCTCGTACTCGTCCGCGTCGGGGGGCGCCATGTTCTCCTTATGACTTTCGCGCGAACCGGGGCGGACAGACTCAGCGACGTTGCTTTGTCGAGATTGGGGTCGAGGAATATATGATTCGCCTGTTATTATATTGTATGACGGTGTTGTGCTCGCGCGGAAAGAGGAAATCTGAGCCAGGGCTTGGGGTCAGAAACATGTGTTCAAGCTCGGGAATGTTTGTTTTGTTTTGTGTTGACTTACCCTGGACTGTCGTAGAGATGTCTGAGGTCTGTCTATAGCAGACGTACTCGCTCGGAATCTGGCGTTCACTGAGCTTCGTCTGCTCCCATGCCCATCTTTTTCGTTGGGCGTAAAGGAGCGCATTTTCCGAATTTTGTGGCCTGCGTTGCTTGAATGAATGAAAGATCGCGGTTTGGAAGTGGTTTGTTTGCGATCACCACGGTAGCTTGTGTCATCACGTGACCCACTTGGTCCTTGCAGTCAAAGAGTGGGCTTCAAGACGATGTCAAGGAGAATTGGCATAGAGTATGTTCTTTGTTTCAAAGATTTGTAAGAAGCCTTAGAAGGGAGGAATTAAATATTCTTTTTGGTGTGGTGAGCTGCCCTTATACTGAGAGAGCGCGGGCTAAAGATTTGCCCAAAATGTTTTGAGCTGGTGTGTGTAGGGTATCCTGGAAGAAGCTGTGTCAAGCTCCACGAAGGTTCTTGAACTTTAGAGGCGTATAACGGCAGGCTAATTTAGCATTGACAATGGCCGTGTTAGTATTGGTCATTCGATTATTAGCCTGTTGGGCAATTGTCACCGCTGTAACAATTAGGGCTGGTCAACAATGGTCGTATTGTCGTCAGCCAATCTACTTTCAAGTTGACTGCATTCACCAGTACAATAGCTCTTTGAGTTTACACAAACCAACAGTCCAATCCCTAATCAAAGCCTGGCCATACGCTCCTTAAACCCCTGAGAAACTCTCCAATCACTCCCCCCATAATGACGCATCCTTGCAAGTCATCCTCTCTCCAAGCCTGCCAAGTCGATATCATCCCAGTGACGTCTTCCGTACCTGATAAAGATGGACCCCTGTCCCCGTCCCTAGAGCGCATTCTAATTGGCCATCCCACATCCCTCATGACCCACCTTTCTTTCTTTTCCCTTGTGTCAAGCTTCAGGACCCGACGATCACCGAAGTCGAGTTGCGATCCATCCGCTTACAAAACTGAGCTCCACTGACGTCGATTCTCGAATGACGACGGCTTTATTCGTTCCGTTTTGCTTGCGCTTGTTTATAGCTGTTCTTTTTCTTGTGTGAATGGGACCGAAGCTTCCGCGACGACCTCGGTATCAAGAGCTTCAGTTGTAACATCGTCTCTTACAACCTTTATGTTTTGAACGTTTAACTCAACCTCTTGCATCACCTGTTGAGAACTCTGGTCTTCAACAATGGCCTCAATTGGCCTCCGGGTAAGCTCTATACCCCTCTGTCTCTTCGTTGTCCTCTAACATCTCTAGTCCTCCGTGACCACCCGCGCCATATCCCTCCGATCCTCCTACCTACGACAAATCCCCCAAACACAATACACACGATACTACTCCAACTCACCAAAACCATCCAGCTCAAGCTCAAGTTCGAGTTCAAGCTCCAACGAATCTATCGCAAGCAGCGCGTCCTCAGCGCCAAGCGGTAAACTCAATGTCTTCAGCAGCGAATGGGAAGACCTCGACACATCCATCAAGTCCTTCGCCGACCTACCACATCGACTCTTCGGCGCGAACCAACACATGATCATCAACTATGAGCTCAAGGAAGCTTTGCGCCTTATGCTGCGGCAGTTCAACGCGCCGATTATGTACTGCTTTGCCTACGGCTCTGGTGTCTTTCCGCAGAGCCCTTCCAAGGCTAGTATTTCGGAAGCAGACTTTCGCGCTGTGCATCCGAACCCACCGGAGGCGTTGATCAAGTCGCAGAAGGGATCGCCGAAGGTGCTGGACTTTATCTTTGGTGTGTCGCATGTTGAGCATTGGCATTCGATAAACATGAAGCAACATCGGAACCATTACTCGGGACTGGCTTCGCTTGGATCGGGCGTGGTATCACGCGTACAGAATTGGGGTGCTGGTGTCTACTTCAACCCATATGTCGAGGTCAACGGAATGCTCATCAAGTACGGCGTCACAAGCATCGATAACCTCGTTCGCGACCTTTCTTCATGGGACAGTTTATACCTCGCCGGTCGTCTTCAAAAGCCCGTCAAGATTCTCCGAGACCATCCTCGCGTCCGACTCGCCAACCAACATAACCTCATCGCCGCAGTCCGAACAGCCCTTCTCCTCCTCCCGCCACAGTTCACCGAAGCTGAACTCTACAGCACCATCGCTGGTCTAAGCTATCTAGGCGATCCACGAATGGCCCTCCCAACAGAGAACAAGAGCAAAGTCACAAACATCGTGGACAACAACATCGTTCACTTCCGTCGTCTCTACGCCCCTCTCGTCAAGACCCTTCCCAACGTGGACTTTACAGGCGCTTGTCGCATCGACGACACAGACTGGATCATGAACCCCGAAGCCGACAACAAGCTCCAGCAAGATATGGATCCCATACGTCGCGGTAACATGGTCAGACGACTTCCCCAAACCTTCCGATCACGTCTCTATTTCCAATACCAAAGACGCTTCGGCATTCCCCGCGGAGAGTTCAACGAGCTCATGAAAGCCTCAACGGACGAAGAAGGCGGCGCCGTTAAAAAGATGCAGGGCGGAGAGTTTGAGCGCCGCATCGCCACAGATGACGCCCACAAACTCAACGAAACGGTGCGCATCGTTATCAAGCAAACGGTCAACTGGCCAAGTACCGTGCAAAGCATCAAGGGCTTATTAATGGGCGGACTCTCAAGAACGTGGCGTTATCTAGGGGAGAAGTATTCAAAGTATAAGAAGGACCAAGATAGTAAAAAGAGCAAAAAGGCGTGAGATCATTTCTGTATATTAAGAGCATAACTTCACGTCCCATGAATGAGGATGGGTTTGGGAGTAAGGACAAAAAGGAATTGGTATAGACGCAGCGAAGTTGCAAAAAAGACTCTGGACATGGGTAATGTCCCTTTTTATGATTCATCATGGTTCTGTTTCTTTCAGCTTTAGCCTACTTTCTGTTCCTCCTAGGTAGCTTGTGGTTTTTAAACATACAAATACGCATACAAAGAGAAATTATACTATAGAAAAAAAAGACCAATATGGGTAACAAAATGAAAAGAGTGAGAAAGTTCACCCCCAGGAACAAGCCCCATTACGCTCGCTATTCAATGCGCCGTCAAGATATGGCAGATATCTTGTCTTTTCTATCCATGCACGTGAGAATGATTCAACACCACCTACTACTGTCCTTCGTATTTGCCGCTGACGAGCTTCCTCGAGGTAGGCACGTCAACCCACTTATGTTCTGTGCTGGCGGTGTCGTCCGCGAAGGGATCGTCCTCAGAGACATCCTTGCCTTTACCCTTACCCTCGTCGAGTCTGGAGATGGAGATACCGCTTCCGACGACTTGATCGCCTGTGGCCGTGAACTCCCAGCGTGCTTCGATGTGGCCTGGTTTAGGCTCTGCGCCTTCTGCGCCGATGATGCGGCAGACGATCTTGTGAGGTTCCGTTGTAAGGGTGAGATCGCCGATGCGCCAGTACACGAGGTGCTTGTCCTTGAGGTGTGTTCCTACGGGCTTTGTCTGGGCGCCACTGGATTTGCCTTCGTAGGTGGCGACGATGACAACGTTGTGTAGTGTTACCGGGGCGGTGAGCTTTGACAATGGGTTGAGTTGGTACTGTAGCAAGAGGCCAAGTTTGTCTCCTTGGGGCTTCCATGCAGGCTTGAGGGAGAGAGGAGCATGCTCGCCTAGTGTAGGGGTTTCGGACTCCTCGGAAAATACTCGGTATGAGAATGCGGGCATGTTGTGGATGAGGTTAGATACATGTATGTTGAACTGATCGTTATGGTCAGGAGATGAGTTCTCCACAAACATGCGGTTCGGTCCGATGCGCTCAAGGGCCGAAAGGTTGTTGATGCGGATAGTCTCGTAGCCTGATATGTGTTAGTGAGTGTGATTATTGTGATACTGGGGATAGCTTACTCTTCGCATCACCGGAATCGCTGGGGTTGTTGACGACTGCTATCTCACCAGTAATGGTTGCGGACTTGACGACGCCATCCTCAAATGTAGCAGAAACAGTCTCAATGATAGAGGCGTTCAGACCAGGGGCAGTCATATGCGCATGCTGGGGATGGTTCAAACCACCCAATGAGTGTCCTGATCTCACGGACTGTGTATCTGAAGTACCAGCAATGCTAGCCTCAGATGCCAAGGCTGCAACTGCACTTCCCTTGGAAAGAGACTGTGCGAAAGATGGAGATGTCGGCCTAGCGCTCAGAGACGAATCTGTACCGCTCTCAGGGAGGTTGGGCGGTGGCACATACATGGTATGGCGCACGTCACGACGTCCTCTCACTGTACCACTGCGACGAGTGGCCGGTCCAAGCTTGAGACTGTTGGCGACGCTAGACAGAGCAGCCATTTTGGCTTCTGGATCTTCGTCCTCCACGGGAGTCTGCTGAATGTTGACCTTGAGAAGCTGGTCAGGATCTTCGCCAGATTCCTTAGCTTCACGCTGAGCCTCAGAGATGGGGTCGTTCATTGGTGGTGGAACGGTAAATCCTTCGGCGTCCTTGGTTGCGAGTTGCGGCGCGGGGGACTGGTTCTCCTGCTTGTGCGACGGCGGAGGACCAGGAGGAGGCTGGACATCTGACAGATCGGGTTCATGGTTACCGTTGACTGTACCCCCCGTCGTTTGTGGGATCGGGCTGTCGAGCAGATTTCCGTTGTGCGACACTCCGTTCGTGTTCTCATGCGAAGCATCGGGCCTGGGTGAGTCGGTCTCGTTATTGGGTAGCTTGGGCACATCGGGAGTTTCTGCTAGAGAGGACAGTCGGTGGTGCTCTGCGAGGTTGTTGGAGGAGCCTCGAGGGGAGACACCGCGATCGTTTTGGCTGTGACTGGTTCCCATGCGTCCGAAGCTGGGTCCTAGTTTTCCGGGAGAGAGCTGGCCGAAACCGGCATGCATACTCTGTCTCCTGCGTCCACCGAACATGGTACCGAGACGGCGCAATTTACCACCTTGAAGCTGTTAGTGAATGTATACGAGTGCTGCCAGCGAACCTACCTGGCTTCTCCTGTGGAACCGAGTTGTGTTCGCTAATATCATCATCACCTGCGTGGGAAGAGGCGGGGGCTGGAACAGGCGCAGGAGACGATGTGTGGGCGCTCTGAGCAGGTAAATTGGTGCTATCCGCAGTGCTAGGAGGCACTGGTGTCGAAGGAGTTGTGCCTGCAAAAGACGACTGTCGTGTTGATGTCCTTGTAGGGAGCTTCGCCTTGCCAGCCGTAGCCCTGTGGACGAATGATTGGATCTCCTTGTCCGTGTCGATTTCGAGCATCAGAGCAAGAGTCTCCATAGCGTTCTCCTGCACACGCCCAGCCGAATCGGATTCATGTGTCTGATACTGTGTGAGAAGATCACGCAGGTTGTTCACTCGTGACTCGTCGAGGGCCTGGAGAGATTCGAAGATGAATGGTGCCTGCGACTCCCACTGTCCCGTAGCAGATTCGAGCTTGGAAGAAGCTGCATCGACCTTTGAAGTGTTTGCACGGCCTCCTTTCTTGGTGAGCTTATCGACCTGATTCTGGGACTCTTCGAGGTCCCTGGCCATACTCGTTAGGTTGCTGGACATTGTGTTCATGTTCTGGACATCTTTGCGGTTGGCAAAATTGCGCAACGGATGCTCGATGTCTTTCTCGATGCGATCGGCAAGCTGATGGTGCGAGTGGGCGATGTTTTCCGTCGAGTCGATGATTCTATTCCACGGCGCTTGGAAAACACTGCAGTTCTGTGAGTAATTGCGATACAAAGGCCTCAGGAGGGATGTTTACCCTAGCTCAGACTGAGAGTTGGGAACCTTGAAGGTAGCAAGCTTCTTGAGGCCCTGCACGTACTGATCCTCCACGCGACGGCGCTCCTGTGTAGAATTGATTAGCGGGATGTCGTCGAGGCTCGCAGCATGATGCCATGTCGTTGCGTAGCCATTGGCGGTTTGCGGATTGTCGTACCTGGAGCCAGTCGGCAATTTCGGTGTTGACGCGGGACATGCGCTTCATTCGTTCGGTAAGAGTCTGCACCGCCTGGCTGGGCTGAAGAGCTGCCTATTCACAGCGCAAGAGAGTCAGTACAAGTTCAGCCCGCTACCGTATTGGCCTTTGCCTCCATTGTCGCCCGAGGCGATGGAATTGGAGGTCGAGGGGATTTAGCTCACCAGCATGGCGGGATACTCGGCCCTCATGTCCTCCATGATGGGCAGCGCAAAGGATTACTGTAATTATGTATAGATGCGGACGAGGGAGTAGTGAATTAATTATAGGATTAATCGCTCGAGGACGTGATGCGCATGGCGGTTTCGGTTGAGCGAGAGGGGTCGGTCGAGATTCGGAGGTAGACAGACAAGCTGAATTTGTTCGTATGCGATGATGAGCTACGTAACAAAGGAGTATCCGTAGTAGATCAGATGATTGTGATATTATCGGAAGAGTCGGACTCTGAGGAGTAAGTGAGTATTATTGCCGCAGAATGCGTAGATCCAATGCCAATGCAATGCGATGCAGCCGAGGATGAACGGGGACAGGACACGAGGTTGGAAAACAAGACAGAAGAGTAACTTAATGCCTTGGCTGGGACGACAACGGCTAAAAAGGCCCTGACCCAGAATAACTAGAGAGAGGCTGGCGCTGGAAGTGAGCGAAACAAGACAGGGCTGGCTTGGGCTTGGGTTGGGCTAGGTGAGGAAAGAAAACTCAGGACCCCGATCCTGAGTGACAAGAATATTTGGGTAAATTAGGACCACTGTGGTCGAGTTTTTGCTGAATTTATTTTGACACCTTATTCCAAGGTCTGATGTTTTCTTGCTCCCTGAGGCTGGGGTAGCTTAACTTGGAGACGGTGGAGCTAAGTTAATGGGCAAAACGTTTGGTGGTTGGTTAGTTTTCTCTAGAGGCCTTCGAGAAGTTCCCTAACAAATTAAGTTAGAGTCACGAGGCCACGACATGACCTCATAGTCTCGGTACTCGATATACTCTAATATCAACCCTGATGAAGCTCTACACTCAAGTATCTTGTGCTGAAAAATATTGATCTCTTCTGACTTGACAGGCATTGCATAAATAGTATACCCCCTGGTCCTCGTCATCGTCACCTTGGCCTTGTTTCTGCTTTATGAAATAGCGGGCCTGTTCTCCATCTGCTATTCCACCAAAAACCAGATACTCAAAACCTAAGACATCCCAGTAACAAAGGCTGATCTTTGCTCTTCTTACCGTCAGGCGGGGAAATTTTATCTGTTGTGCTATAATCCTTTGACAGCAATTGACTTTCTAGATCCCAATTTGACCTGTCATCATACCTACAGTATCTAAACAAACCCTGCAAAGCAAAACAATGGAACTACCGGGATGGAAAGCTGCGTTGACCATGTCTCAGCGCTATGAGACGATTCAAAAAATGTAAGTAGCCTAATGTGTAACGCACAAATACTAACTCCCGTGCGTACGTAGACAAGCCTCCCTTGCTACAACTAGCATGAGTGAGGCCATCGCCATAGAACAGGCCGCCTACCAAATCGCTTCTACTCAGGTGCGCCCAACTCAACTTCAGCGGTCCAGAACTCGCGGATCCGCTGACATGGCCTAGGACGAGTACAATCTCGCCTGTCAGCCAACCTCGACACCAACGCCTTCGCCTCCTCAGGAGGAAGAGGAGGGTGACTCTGGGATACGCATTGGGCCGTATGGGAACTGTAGACCTGTCTCGGATGGTGTAACCTCAGAGGTCTTTCGTTCCGGTGCTAAGGCGCTTAAAGTCATTGTGACTTATCAAGATATCGAGCCGCATAATCCGCAGAGGGAGGCAAAGATACTCAAGGGTTTGAGAGAACCGTGTATTCCTCTCCTCGAGACGTTTCGCGATCAGGAGCAGCGATTTGTGCTGGTATTTCCGTTCATGCCGTGTACTCTGGCAGACCTTCTCGCCAATGGTCCTTTACCGCTTAATGCTGTCCGGTCTATCTTCCGAGATGTCTTGCACGCCCTGAAAGATATACATGCACAAGGCATCATCCACCGCGATATCAAACCATCCGCAATCCTCCTCTCATCCCCAACTGGTCCAGCGTATCTCTCCGACTTTGGTACAGCCTGGCATCCCGAGCTATCAACCCGATCAGAACCAGCAGACGATAAAATCCTCGATATCGGAACAGGTCCCTACCGCGCGATAGAAGTTCTCTTCGGGCATAAATCCCACGGACCAGAAGTGGATATGTGGGGGATAGGGGTCATGCTTTCAGAAGCACTCCGCGATCCTCCAACCCCTATATTCGAGTCTCGCGCTGTCCATGAAGATGGTAATCAGCTTGGCCTCATTCTCAGCGTCTTCAAGACTATTGGTACGCCCACGCCTGAGACATGGCCCGAGGCAAAACAGTTCAAGGTCGCACCTTTCGAGCTCTGGACTGTCTTCCCCGCTCGTCCTTGGGAAGACCTTCTTCCTCATGTAGATCCTGACTTCATCGACCTCGTGTCATCGCTCCTTCGCTACGACAGTAAGCGACTTACTGCTGAGCAGGTAAGTTGCGATTCTCTTCTCGCCTTAGCAACATCTCTAACACATATTCCCAGGCTCTTGCCCACAAAGCCTTGGCCGTGAACCCCTGAGGTCAATTGGCAGCATCATACCACTAATAGCACTGGCATTGCACGTCAACAATGAACGATCCATCGTCATATCCATTGCCAGCATTAGACTCTTTGCCTCGTTTAATCTATATGACCCGACCGTGATTCCTCTCGTCGACCAATCTCATCAATTCACTACACGCTACAAACAAAAACACACCGAAGCAAAACGCTTCCATAAATACGTCAACACTTCTGATACACTATAAATAAATAAACGCTTCAACAACACTCCAAACAGACACAATGCGCGTCCCCGAAGGCACGTACTCCATGTCCTTCTCTCCAACATCCCTAACCTCAACCAGATAACAACAAGTTCATACCCTCCGAGGTCGACAAGTTCAAGAACCCTCCTCAGCGCGACAATACCGGGAATTACAAGGCTGGAAGCTCCGAAAAGAACGGAAACTCCGACAAGAAGGACGACGAGCAGAGTGGGTTTGTGGAGAACAAGGAAGATGGTGGTGCAAAGCTTGTTGAAGAGAGCGAGGACAACGAGGAGGGCGGTGCCAAGCTGTAGGACAGGTATGTTGGGGACAAGAAACACGGGAATGTGAAGCTCATTGAAGAGAGCGATGACAACGAAGATGGCAGTGCCAAAGTGTAGACACGCCATCGACCCAATCTCTCTACCAAGACGCAGCATTGGATGCTAATGCAAAGCCTTTTATTCTATCTTCTATACTATACTACCCAGTGATGCTCCTCCTAGCCCTGCCGTCTCTTCGTATCTGACCCCAGATAGTCAATTGGGTTTCGACATAGCGGGCAAGTATTCTGGTTACTGCTCTGGAACCACTTGTACAAACACGTCCTATGAAACAAGTTCTTGCAAGTGGTACATCGCTTATCAGGCATGCGCTTGTCAGTCGAGATAATGCTGTAGCAAATAGCACACTCGGTCTGGCCCTTAAGCGCACCGAGAATGTTTCGTTTGAAGACTTGTAGACCATCGATGATGTTGCCGTTGGAGAAGGTGATGACACCCTGTGTCGTCATGATCCAACTCTGCCACTTCTTCTCATTGACGGCGACACGATTGAGACTCTGCACAGAGACATTCTCGATGGGGTAGTTCTGGGGTATCTTGATGGCGATGGCGGCTTGATCCTCGTCGACTTCATAGCCAGCTATGATTTCTCTGGAGGATCTAGCAACACGTACAACAAGTTCCTTCTCGTCCATAGCAGGAGGCTCCTGGCTATCAGCCCACTTTTGGACTTCATCTAGGACGTCCGAGACGATGATGGGTGAGAAGTACTTGGTCGTCCACGACTCAACGGCAATGCGCGTCTGCTTCGAACGACAGTCGATGTACCAAGCACGGAACAAGCCAGGAGTATACTTGTGAAGAAGGTAGAAGAGATTAACCAACAGCCACTGCATGTTCTTCTCCTCGGGTTCTGACTCTGCCAACTTCACATCGTAGTCTTGGATGTGCTCTGAAGTGAGGTTGACCTTTTCTAGCTTCAACGGATGAGCAGCTGAGTGACCGAGCACGTCAAACATAAAGTCTAGCAGTGGCCCTACACAGTTATCTTGCTTGAGGTTGTCGGTAAAGTCGTTTCGGATCTTGAATGATGATGTCGAGTAGGCATCAAAGACGAGCTTCCAGGATAGGAGATATGAGCGGATAGGAGAGGGAAATTCGGCGAGCATTTCGTCTGAGTACTTCTCGAGCGTAGGGGCGTCAAGAAGAAGTGAGAGAAGTTCGTCAGGGAGTCGGGCATCTGGAACTGTCAATTCTTGGTCTTCATGGGAATCGTTACACATACCTGTCTTTTCCAGCAAAGCATCGATGGACTTCTGCTGTTGCTGTTCAGGAAGAGCCTGGTGAAGCAGGTTAAACGCAGCTGTTTGGATGTCCCGCGATTCCGACGCCACCAAGCCAAAGATATCAGACAGATCAGGCACATGTCGCAGAGAAATCTTCTGGACCTCTCGACAAAGCATGGCATCCACAATCTCAAGTGGCTGGGAGCGAGCATCCCGAGGAAGTCGCAGCAGCTCAATCAACGCCCTAGGCTTGGCACTGGCGTACTCCTTGAGGGCATCTTCAAGATCATCGTTGGGCTCTTGCAAAGACTCAATGGTCTTGAATAACTTGAGTGAAGAATGAATGAAGGGAAGAGCCTCGTTCAACTCGAACTCGTGCGCACGGTTCCACAGAGATATGCAAAACTCGATGGTCTTTTCCCAGTAAGATCCGTACACGTCCTTCATACAAGGTAGCAGTTTGTTCAATGCTCGACAAATCTCGGCACAAAGGGCTGGGCTCAAGCTCTCGGGCTCGTCAAGCCAAGAGGTGATTTGACGGACGGCAAAAACAATTCGGTTGTTAGCCACGGGCATTTCACCCGCCTCGTAAATCTGAGCACATTGCGACAGAAGAACAAGAGTCATCAATGTCTTGTCACTATCTGCCTTGGCTCCTGCAATCTCACTCACAACCTTATTGCAAAAGTTGCTAGCAATCTTGGATGGTTGGAGAGTCTCTCCGAACCCAGCAATTATAGCTGAGGCTGGCAGGACGGTGGTAGGGCCAATCTTGAGAACATCGGGCTTCAAAAGAGCGTCTTCGAAACTAGATGATGCCCCATGTGCCTCAGCCAGGAATTGAACAAGCTCACTGAGCGCACGTGCACTGTATAGCCCTCTGGGTGTCAACTCTTGAGAGTGTTGGGTCAACAGATCAATGAGGTCTTGGATGATCGGCTTCTCTTCCGAGTCATTCCAGGCGCCAGCATCAACAGCCAACTGATTCAATGTTCCACGTGTCTTGGAGACGAACTCTTCGGCCTGTGCGCTACCTTCAGCATGCTTCAGAGTTTGCCACAGTCGGTTCTCCTCCATGCAGGTGATTTGATCAGAAATGAGCTGCACAGTCAGACACTGAAGATACAGCAGCTCAAGCTGGAATGGTTTGGGTAACTGAGACAGTGGAAGCTTCTCCGAAAGCTGAGACACATAAAGAGCCATTCTTGCAGGAATGGCACGTCCCTTTCTGTCCCGATAAATTCTTAGATTGGTAGATCGAGGGGCTCCCTTTACCAAGGCAGCAGCACCGCCAATGCTGTTAGTAATTGACAAAGCCGGATTGACGGACAATTCCAATAATGGCGCAAGCTCCTTCATCCACACGTTGGTACTTGGGAAGAGCTCTTCAGACGGGATGTCGCTCGAGACCGCGCTGTATGCTTGCGACACCAAGGTGTTAATGTCCAGAGACTGTGTTCCCGCTCGCTCGAGGTTGGCCTGAACGACAGCAATAACAGGTAGCTTTCCATCAGTGTGAGTATCGAGAAGAGTGCGGATGGCAGTCGCCTTTGAAGATATAGTAGAGTCCTCAAGTTCAGATAGACCGAGAAGCAGAGCTACCAATGTTGTGTGAACGCGTTCATCGCGGGAGAACAGCTCTGGACGACCCTTGGCAGCAATCTCCAAGGCTTGGAGGGTTGATTCCGTCTTCGAAGGTTCCTTCTCAAGGATTTCGACAAGAGCTTGAACAAGCTCTCGGTAATTGCTATCAGTAAGAGTCTGATATGTGACAGCAGCTTCCAACAATTCCCAATCATTGCTACCACCAACCGCTAGAAGAACGGCCTGACCAATAATGTGCTTTTGCAAGTCCATGTTTCCCTTGGCGAGAACAGCCCCTCTATCGTTGGAGATGAGGGATGCAAGAGCGACATCACGAGTAGCCTCTGATGGTAGATCGAGGACAGCCTCAACCCAAGAGTTCCAGATAGGTGCGAATTGGGTTGATACGGAGCCAAAAAGGTGAAGTGAAGAGAGAAGGTACCTTGAAGAGGGCGAAGTGACGGCTTTGGCAGCATCATCACGAGCCAAAGTAGTGAAGAACGTGGAGAGCGTTATAGCCCCTTCGCCGTCGAATAAGCGAGGTGCCATACTCAATGCGTATTCGATGATTCGAGCTGCGCCAAAGGGTTTCAAGTTCCGGCTCTCTAGCAGTGTGATGCTCTGAGAAATGGCCTTGAGAGAGGGCTGAGCTGTATGGTCTGGCACCTCGTCTTCCAGATCAGCCATCTTCTCCTCAATCTGGCCCACGAGACCGAACCACCGTCGGCCTTCCTCGGAGATCTTTTCTTGAGATTGCTGGTACTC
>JABEEO010000370.1:0-10716 GCA_013364945.1 Fusarium tupiense
GGCTGTGCGGGTATGACTCGCCATCTTGGGGACGACTGTTGCGTGTCACGAAGATGGGTTGCAATTGCGAGACTGCGGCAGACGGAGTTGGTGGTCATCGCCAGTACGCCAAGTCACATGATGGCGCGAAAGGGTCACGGACAGATTACCGCGCCGACAGTCCATTCATTTGCACGGCACATGTACGAGCGGCTGATGGTTGGATAATAGCATTCCAAAGGAATGAAACTTACCCACGCTACCCTACCGACGTGCGTTATACCGATGCCTTCTTATGCCCTTTTTTTTTCTGATTCTGCTTTGAATGATGGGTGCTTGACTGGACTCGGTTAGTCTCTTTAGAGCCGGGGTTTGTTGAGGGTAGGCTGACGGCTGGCCGGAGGAATGAAGTGCCGACCCGCATGAATGATGGAACATCTCTCCAATCAATCAAAGCCTTCTATACCACCACCACCGATAACTGTCACACTACTGCCTACAGCGCCAGCTTAGACGCAAACAACCAACACTACGCGGCGGCCTTTACGGCGGCCCAAATATCCCTCATCTCCCATCCCCATAGTAGGCTTTTCGTCCCAGAAGATGCAAGATTCGTGATCGCGATGTTATGTTCTTTGAGGACAACAACAGTTATAAAGTTTAAGAATGGGCAACACTAGCACGATTACTAAAGCAAATGGGTGTCAGATATAACATTCGGTACGTTTGGCATGCTGTGTTCTGTAAAATCTGCCTTAAAGGAGCTCGTTGTTCACACGCGCAATCGACTTGTTTTTGTATATTTTTCATCCAGGGGGCCGTTAGCCCCAGAAAAGTCTCCTACTAGAGCATAGGATATACTAAGCTAAACTATCTACAATTACTACCGTAATGATCCTCGCTTAGGCCATCTACAAGGCCTCTTATATCAGAGCCGCATATATGCTTAAGCTTTTTCTCTACTTATCCCCCTAAGAGACACCTCTCTACTTATAGCTTGCCTTACAGTAGTTATCAGTAAAGCATATCCTATCAGACATCAATACAGCTAATCTAAGCAGAGCTTCCCTTTAGCAGCATCTCCATCTAGTTCATCCAGCATACCATCGGCACAAAGGCGCATTGCGTTCAAGAGGGCATCCCGTCAACAGGAACTCATCCCTCTCCAGCCTAGAATTCTCCTACACAGATAGATCAAGTAGCTTTCCACACCCAAAGGCAGGAGAACCATAATCCCTAAGATCGCCAGTAGCTACAATCCCAGAACCGTACATCCTTAGGGAAAACCCTTATAGGAGAAAAACCCAAGGCGGCCAGAACGCTGCTCAGTAGACGAGGCAATCGCCCCGATCCACGGTCTCCAGGTAAGCTCTGTACTGTTTCGACCGAGCGGTTTATGTCTAGTGGTCTCATTCAGTGAGACGTGTTGTCGAGGCCCGGTTGTGTTGCGGGTAGTAGCCGAGGCTGCAGAAAGAAAGAGCATCTCTGGGCAGTGTGCGTACTGCAGAGGTCGGTCACGCAGCTTTTCAAGCTGCAAAAAGGGCAGCAAGCCATTTGAGGCCCGTGCGTCGAAGTTGGGCGGCAACTGAGGACCCAGAAAGTCGCGCAGCTGACGGCTGCTGGTCTTGTTTGGCAGCCGAAGCTGCAGATGTCGGTCGTTCGGGGAGTTGAGGGGCACAGAGGCCGGAATGTCACAGGCTCGCGAAGTCGAAATGTCGAGGTAAGAAGAAGTCGCAGATAAGACAAATGAAATGGTGCCCGGAGGCGATATCGAGAGCTCGCGAAGTTCAGTGCCATTAAAGGCACTTGTCACGAAGAAAGGTCAACTCTCCAAATCCCTTTCTTCTGGCAGCTGTTAGGGTCCCGCTAGTCCCACAGTTGCTTTTATTGCCATTTTAGCCTATAAAAATTCTTTGCCCTAGCAGAACGCTAACAGCGGGTGCCAAGAAAAAGTTTTCACAGGAGAGAGTTACACGCGCAATCGACAACCCTGGACTTGTTCAACAGTAGGGTAGACGAAGATGAATTTCTTCACCCTTGCATCCCCGAAACCTGCTTATTTGTCTAACCTACAGTTGTCTGTCTGTGCCAAGGTTTGCACTATCCTGGGAAAGAAATTGTACTATGGGCAAACGCGAAGTCATCGTTAGCAGCAAGAGCTGATTATTTCATACTCTTTCTAAGAAGCATTTACAGGATATCTGGCATGGGTTCAGTCTATGTTGACAATAATAGCAAGCAAGGGGTTTGGTAAAGCTAGCAAATTCAAGAGCAGTTAGTGGAAACAAGGAAGTCAGGGTCTAAGGATTTATCCGAGAACGCCGACGTAGACGAGGCTGTCATCTTAGTGGATATATATGCAAGAAGCGGGTGACCCCGTTAACATACTATCTAAATATTGTGACCAATTTTTGATGCAGCGCGTGAAATTCTGTTTTCCCCACTATACAATCTTCGCCTGGATAATGGAAGATCTACAAACCCCGACTTCAGTGTCGTACACTGTGTCGCGCTCACGTGGTAAACAACCGGGCGAATCCCTTTACAACGCCAAACTAAGGAAGATGAGGAAAGCCAAAGGGCAAACGAGATCCTCCGATGAATCCGAGTCTGAGGATGAGATTGAGCCAGGTCAGTTCGTGCAGTGTCCAGGATAGACCTTTTTGCTCAACTGACTGAGTAGGCGCTGTGGTTCTACATAAGATGTTCAACCGTAAAGTCGTCTTACATGCCGATAAGACTGTTACCAAGTCTGGAAAACGTATAGCTCTGGGGGAGGCAGAGGCGCTGAAAGTCGCTGCTCATACTGGAATCCCAGCCCCATGCGTCCGTAACGTGCATACGACTCCTGACGGTCATAACCATATAAGTATGGACTATATACAAGGACAGCCTCTTGACAAATTGTGGTCCGACATGTCGGTTCAACAGAAAAAAGATATTGCCCGGCAGCTTCGGGAAGTGGTAGAAAAGATGAGATCTTTGACTCCTCCTGCCCATTTCATTGGCGCTTGTGACGGTATCGAAATCCGGGACACGAGGCTATACTTCACCTACCATTCCCCGCCGTGTCGTGATGAGAAGGCGTTCAACGAGTTTTTGCTATCGGCCCTCTACGAACACACACCCTCGCTCGTGCGGGAAGCGTTCTCTCGGCGACTGCGAACTAATCACCGTGTTGTTTTTTCCCATTGCGATCTCACGCCCAGGAATATCCTGGTTCAAGACCAAAAGATTCAAGGACTTGTTGACTGGGAAGACAGTGGGTGGTATCCAGAGTATTGGGAGTACGTCAAGTTTTTCCAGCGTAATGCTGATAAAGACTGGAAGCAGTATGCTGGAGATATTTTTCCTGAGCTGTATCATGACGAACTCGTCGATTTTATTGCGATATCCAAGTGGCAGAACTCCTAGCTAGCGTATCCAAAATCTTAGTGGCCCCTTGCCCCTTCTCGAACCAGTCCTGAACACTCTTTCATTGCGCAGAAGTATCATCACGCCAGCGATTCATCTTCTGCCTCCATTGTTGCATCAATCATACCGTTTAATCCTGTGTTGTACTGCTCCGCAGTCAAATAGCCTTTCTGATAGAGTGCCACCAGGGCGAAATCGACCCACTGCTGGCAGTTGAACTCAGGATCGTGATTTGCCACGTCAACAGCTCCCATCAGACTCGCAAGCTCAAAGGATGTTAGAGAATGTTGAGTCCTTCCGACTTTGACTTTTTTTGCGAAGGTTCTCGAAGTTGTAGGGTCAAAGTTCTTGCGCTGTTCGAACGTGAACTCCCCTATCAAGCCTTTGACATGGTAGAAGTAGTGCGAGGTATTGTCATCAGGCACGCACCAGAGTCCAGTGTGCCTGTACTTGGAAAAATCCACTGGATCGCCTCTGTGAACGGCGATGTAGATCTTGTACTTGGTCTTACTAGGCATGTTGGCTGAGGTAACGAAGAAGGAGGATTGAAGTGATCGATTGTCCTAGCTCAATCTGTTAGCGCTGGCGAGTTGGAATGATCGTGAGAGTTACAGATATTGCAGCTACACAAGCTGGGTTTGCCAAGAAACACTTTGTTGATGGATGCTGAAGATGCTTTTTGATGAATTAAGAGCAGACTAAACGGAGGTATTTATTTTCAAACATGTATTAAGTGGTGAGAAATAAAGTTCCTAAAAATATCCTGTACAGACTTGAAGCGTTTCACGAAGCGCGCGGTACTAGGTTGGCGGTTATGCTCATCAATATGCTGCTGCCCCACAACTCGAAAAGGAGAAAGCCCGCCATTCAAGTAGGCTGAGTAGGTGCTGACACATGGGTAATTGCCAATACAAGAAACCGTGCAAAACAGTAGTCGCTGGGTCTCGCTCCTAGACGAGTAAGCGATTAGGAATGCGTGGTTCTATAATACCAGGTATGACACACTACCCCTTTCATCAAATCAGTCAAGGTGGAATATGCATTGACTAACTAAAAATAGTCGGCAGGTTTGAAAGGGTAGGTAAACCAGTTTACGAGTGAGACATAAGAAAGCCCAGATATCGTAGAGGGGAAACAAAAAAAAGAATGAAAGAAAACATGAAACACAAGGTATAGCGATACCCTGGCCTCTGTTGCTTACATACGTATGAGCAAGACTGAAAATCTAATTTCGTTTAATTCACTTATTTCGCGTTAAACGAATCAAACCCAGACATACCCGGCTCATCGACACAACTCGCCCCTAATAATTGTACATGGACTCGTTGGACGCCAATGTGTAACTTGCGAGTAATCTAGATGGAGTTGTAGAACGCAAGAAACTTTGCATAAGCTCTACTCGAGACATCTTGCTTTCAAACTGGTCGACCTGGGTATGATGATCGAAAACAGCACCTTACATCATAAAATGGATCTCAGATCTGGAGGGCGAAAAATATGACTAGGGAGCGCTTTTTGTCATGCTACTAGGGTACGTGTTTCGGTCCTGCTGGGGTGTCCGTTTCCAACCTTCCTGAAAGTCAACGTCCTAATTGCTCCGTTTTATTGATCGTTGAGCAACGGTTGATATATATACACAAAGTCTATTACGCCCGGTAGGCCAACGCCTAAAGGGCTCTAAAGTCTAAATAATATATATGCTTTGCTAATTAATGTCTTGATCTTGCTAAACCCCTATATTCTCTGCCTTATTCTCTTCTGTCTTTTAATTACCTTTCTTTCTAGATCCCTGTATTAGTTAGTAGTAGTAGGTTAGCTTAAAGACTAATTCCTCTAAGTGTTCAGTTTCCTATCTTTAGTGGCTAAAGTAATGCCTGCTTTTAGTTGTATAGGGTAGTAGTTGTTAGTTAGTATAAGTTTGTGGCTGATAAGTTAATGGTGTTTCTTTTATCTCTGTTCTAGGCGACCTGTTGCGATTGCGAATTGGATTGTCGCTTGTACTGTTTTTATGCTCGGTGTCTACTCTTATCTGTCTGATACTGCTTTATCTCCTAAGTGAAAAGAGAGGTTGCCGCGCTTTTCTTCTATATATTGTAGCATTATATCTTTACGCTATGTTGTCTACTATATATATCAGGAGAGGAAATGCTTTACCGTTTCTTCCGCATGCCTGCACAGACACTTGTCTAATGGTGCCGCTCTGATCTGATATAGATATCTATTTAGCCATGCTATTCCAGTTCTAAGTTAAGCTAGCACGCTGGCCTCTTTCTATTATAGCTAATTGTATAGCAGCCTGGTATGTTTACCAGGCAGAGCTGAGTTAACCCTTCTAGAGTGCCTACTAACTCTATCTAGGAGCTTCCTCTCCCTTTATAAATCTGCTCTTATTTGACTGAGAATTATTATCTTGACTGTAGCTATTCCTCTCTTTAGCATGATGTACGGCTCGGTAGCATGATATGCTAATATCTTGGCTGCTTTCTGAATTTTGAGCTCGCTGTTACGTAATAACTAGATAAGGTTGACTCTGTTTCTGTTTGTTCTGAGCTTCTCTACTGTATTATATATCTTCTTAATATGCCCTTGCCCTGACTGCTAGCAAGGATTACCTATAGCTAGTGCTGCCGATTTGTTGCTCGTTAAAATTACAATTACTTGATACTTTACCTCTGGCATATAGCCAAGGCTATAAGCAATTGCTGCTAATTTGGTAGTGTAGGGATTTAGTTCTTCCCTTATACCTAGGGTAACTAAAAAGGTTTTATTAAGCTTGCCGGCTCTTGCCACGGATATTAGGATCCTGATCGCTCCTCCTATGCCAACTAGATCGTTTCTCGCCAAACTGCTTATCACAATCCTGACTGCCTATCCCGCTCTAGCTAGCTCTTTAATCTTATGTTCTTCTTCCTCTCCTTATATACTTAATATAACCTTTATATGCGTTTCCTATAGAGTAAGAGTAAGTGGCTGGATTACTTCTATGGTGTCCTTTGGTAACTCTTGATATATATCCGCGATATGTCTAAGAGGAGATATAAAGTGTCTGAATGTTCTGATCCCTTGTAAGAGATTTTAGACTGGATTGGTTTGCGGCAGTGTGTGTATGTTTACCTATAACTTACTTACTTATCTCTAGAACTATTTATGGATGGTTGCTATGTGGGCTTTAGCCTCAGCTACTCCTGTCGCCATACTTGTAAAGGACTGTATAATTGCTTGCGCTCCTATTCTCTGTACTTGTTGGATGGTATATGTCGCTACTGTTTTGTATATATATATCTAGATATTGGAGGCATAATTTACTATAGGGGCTACTGTAGCTGTAAAAAGCTGCCTTATTATTAAAGGGGCCATCCCCTTAAGTTGTTTTAGTTCTATTACTGCCTTGAGGCCTTTCGTCACTGCCCTTGTAATGTGCTGCTTGTAGTGAAGCCGTGAGTCTATGACGACCCCTAGAATCTTAACTTAATCTTTTGGAGAAACTCTCTTATCCTTAATAGTAAAAGGCTCTAAGTCTATCCTGCCAGTATATCTAGTGAAATGTATAATGGCTATCTTTTCTGCCTTAAAGGTCGCACTACTCTGTCTCACCCAGTTAAGAGCTTTATTAATGACTATTTAGATCCCTCTCTGGTTGCTCTAGGCTATCGGTCCTGATACCTACGCCGTATAGTTATCGATAAATGTAATAGCACTGCTATTCTTATTGATTTAAGTTTATACGAGATCTGTATTAAAGAATAGAAATAATATCGGCAATAGGGGCGATCCTTATAGTAGTCCCGCTTATAGCAGAGGTCTGCTCTCGGAGCTTTGCCCATTGATCATAATGGTTGCAGTCCGCTCTAAGCAGAACGCGTCGACCCATCGCAGGAGACCCTCTGGAATGCCTCTTGCCTTCATGCTGACAGCCACTATGTATGCTAGACTCATAGACCAAAATGTTGAGTTATGCTCAAACTAGAACCCACTCAAAGCCAATCCAACCACAGATTGTTAGGATAACTGTTGCCCCCACAACGAGGATGTACCATTTCCAATCGGGGTCGTCCTTCAAGATGTTGACATTCATTCCGAATAGGCTCTGAAATACGCAAAGTCTGATTAGCTTAGAGTGCAATGGTTGGTCACAGAATCGGCAAGTGGAATATAACATCTTACGGAAGCAAACATCAGCGGAAGAAATATAAACTACCAGAGCGTTAGTGGTAAGTATGGTGAGCCGAATTGATTAACTTACAGTCATCCAGGTCAGACGCCTCATGCTAGTCGCAATAGCTGTTGATCGGCGTGCTTCTATCATATAAACTCGTGTAAACTCCTAGAGAATTGTCAGTCAACTTAGGCTAGGCAGCTATAACGAGTGCAATACAAATTGCAAGGTATTCTTCAACATTTGTTCCACAATCGAAAAATCGGCATCTATGACTGCCCAAGAAAACGGTGTCCTACCGTTATTGTCAACAGAGTTATTGTCGATGCCATCCGTCTCTATTAACGATTCGACTATGAGCTCATTCTCCTGCGGGGGTGTGAAACCCTTTCTAGTTTCAGAGCTCCTTGACTGATTTCCCACCGCCCAGGATAGGGGAGTTCGGCCGGCGTTATCCTTCTTATCCTTGTCGATACCCGCCAAGTTCAGTAGGAACTTCACCATTGTCAAGCTACCCCTCTCCGCTGCCCACGATAAGGGTGTTCGTCCTCCAGTGTCCGGGATGTTGAGTGTTTGATAGTTCTTGTCTGAAAGAAGCTTCATGTTCTCCAACTGACCACTGCAAATACTCCATATCAGCGGCGTTCTGCCATGTATATCCCTTGAGTATACATCAATCTCGGGGCGGTTGAGAAGGTTCTTGACCATCGAGGGAAACCCCTTTTCCACAGCCCAGGATAACGGCGACCGGGAGTCTTTGTCGCAGATGTTTACCTTGAGCTCTTCCTTTTTCAGAAGCTTCTCGACAGTTACTGAGTCTCCAGATTTGACTGACAACAATAGTGCGCTCCGACCCTCGGAATACGATATGTTCACGTCCAAGGCATTCTCCTTGAGTAAAAGGGATAGAACAGACTCTTGTGGTTCTCCAAGCCTGGGCCCTTGGACGGCTCGAGGTTCGGATCTTCTTTCGATCGCCCACAATAACGGGTACTCGCCAGTATTACTTGGCCTATTGATATCTGCTTTCCGGATCAGGGACTGAGCAATTCCTAAATCTCCATTTGGTCTAAACTTCTTCAGAGCTTGCCAAAGTGGTGTAGTTCCATCGCCGTCTGTAGCATCTACTTCAATGTTTTCGTTGCTGAGAAGGTAATCCACTGTTGCCTTATGACCAGCATCCACAGCCCGTGATAATGGGGTCCTACCACTATCGTCACGTTCATTTATGTCAGCATCGAATTCTCTGATTAGCCTCTCCACGATGCTGGGTTTCTTCTGTGAAACGGCCGAGAACAATAGCCTGCCTCGATCATGATGTTTGTTAGGGACACATAGCTGCCGCGCGATTTTATTAAGTCCCTTCGTAATTGGATCAATCTCTCGTATTGTGCCTCGTCGACCGGCGACCCCTTCTTGGTTGTTGGCTTCGTGGAGAGAAAATCTCGGGCAGCCGTTACTTTCGTTCTCCATTGTTCGAACTACCCCGCCATGTGAGCAGTGAATACATTTCAGCTGGTAACTTGCTCAAACCTTAGTAAATATTGTTGTAAATACAGAGGTTGTCAGGGTGTTGCGGAAGCTGAGGCCTCGACTATGGGAGAAAAACAAAGCCACTATTAGCAGCAGAAATTGTTAGCTGTGGCTAGAAGTCTCGAGAACTAGAAGGCTAACTTCCCGATTTATGTCGCAACTTGAGATGCCTGAGAAAGGTGATACATAAGTGCGTTTAAAGCGGTGGCTGCCTAAAGTCTATTACTGCCTGATGCCTAATGCAATATGACGTACATTGGGTTCCCGCAGCCTCAACTTCCAAACCATTACGAAAATGTGATAGAATGGTAAATTCGGATGTAAAGTTTGTAATTATATTAACGATCCCTGTTTTCGCTTCCAATAGCTAAAGTAGCCTTCGGCAGGTTATTATGATAGTTCGCTAAGATGGGTTGTAAGCGTACGTAACAAGTGTATCAGTGGAAGACTATCGTCGCTCTAGGACTCATTAGACCTCGAAGACTGCCTGAACTAGCTAGCTATGAATAACTGAAGGTTGTGGTCTGCCATTATATGTGTAGCAAGATGTACTTCAGCGTACTTATAACGATATTGTATGCATAAGTGATAGAGAATTTTGAAGTGCAAAAGAATCCAGTAAGCAACTTAAGCTTCAGGTTCACGGCCGCAAGCACACGTTGCGGCCAAATTAAAATGCTGTCTATTCTTCGGGGCTCAAATTAGTATTTCAAGCCAAGTTTTATCAATTTGAATTAACAGTACTGTGGTGGCAAGTCATGGGATATTGCAAAGATGTGACTCTCGATCAGGCGTGACATTTCTTATTACGCAATGATGGATTTTGTCCTTCAGGCGTTACATCTGGTGGCTCTGCTGTAGCCATTAAATCCCAATCATCTGATGGCTCCGGTATGGCCTCCCTGGTCGCTTTGCATTCATCAGGCTTCTCGCTGATAGGTTCTTCTTTAGCGTCAGGAGCTGGTATGTCGCAAGCTACGCAAGGTTCCGGATCTCTTGCTAATAGACCGTATTCTGTTGTAACCTCAGGCTCACAGGGCATGTCATGTGAAGCCTTTTCCACAGGCGCTTCTGGTTCCCAAGCGTCCTGCTCTGCCGGAGGCGGTGGAGTTACAGGCAGTGTATGAATCCTCCCACCTTTCTTCGTCTTCTTCTTCTTATTGATTATGAGCTGTCCAAAGCCCCAATCATCAAGTGGAGGCGTCTCGCTTGAAGTAGCCATAATACGGAGTTGTTGGAGTATGGTATTCTTCAGGCTGAATATAAGAAAGATGAGGAATGCAACAGATAATAACCTTTATATCAGTCTTCTTAATGCGGGGTTTTAAGTCATCCTGCATGAATGCCTGCGCGCCTAACTCCCGAATCAGGCTCTGCAAGCCAACACAACCTGTGCGTATATCCAATCAACTTCATTTCAAGTCAACGGTGCACCTGCCGGCTGTCGACCCGATGCTTTCGCAAGTAATTTGCATCGAATTACAGTTGTATCACACACTTATAGAAGGCCTTTTGCTTGATGGTCCTCAACGCCTCGTATTCCCGGGATCTGATACCTAAGTAGTGGCCAAGCATAGTGTTCTTCTAGATAAAGGCTCGCGGCCAAATCCCAAAGACCACCAAACTGTGACGCA